>JACCGJ010003593.1:0-55282 GCA_013407085.1 Atriophallophorus winterbourni
TTCAGGCTTGGTCACCCTGGCTACAGAAGGACATCAGCCTCTTGCAGAGAATATATCATCGGACCACCAAGCTCGTACGCGGTTTGAAGCACAAACAATACGAAGATCGTATTGCAAGTCTCAATCTATTCGACTTTCGCTACCGCCGTCTTATAGGTGATTTGATACTTATGTTCAATATACTGCATACCCCCAACCATCCCCTAAATCAACTATTCACGCGACTACCACGCAGAACCAGCCGGAGTCACGACTATACAGTGCATATTCCTGACTCGAGACTGAACTGTCGAAGGTACTTTTATTCTGTACGTGTATGCTTTACCTGGAACTACCTACCTTGTAATGTTGCACATTCACCCAACTTGGATATATTCAAATCGAATTTGGACAATTTCCTTTTGACCAATCCAAACTTTGAACCCACATATTTTACACCATAAAAGCTTTGAACTTTGAAACCAGTTTCTGTCCAATGGATTTTTACTTGATTCCTGAACTGCTCAGTAAGCAAACAAATCCCGTTTTTTCTACCCATGTTATTCGTAATTCCCCTATTATACTGTGGTTCTTGTCAAGCTATATGCTTTTTAGACCATTAAAATTGAATTGAATTGAATTGAAAACAATTGCTGATCCGAATTCAAGGTAGAACAATCTGTCTAATCGTATTTACCTGCTAAATTCTGAAAAAATACTAACTTAATTTTAGTCACTCAAATAAGTAATTTAGACAAAGATAAACATGTTTATACCTCGTGAGTAAAGAGTTTCTCAGAGCTGTCATCATTAAACTTGAATATAACAACGTAGCCGATTTATTATGAACACTGCCAGCATGCTTTCATTAGAAATTCTGCTTCTTTTTCGTCAAAAATGCTCTAATATTATCTACACTAGAACGATAATTTGCATGGTTATTCTGTTATGTAAAAGTTATGAAACTTTGTGAAATATTCAAAGTTGACTCCGCATCTCATTGACCATCTAATTAATTCGCTGGCTGTTTATTTTCAGACTCCTCATCCTTGTATAAGCTTAAAAAATTAAACGTGATTTCTGTCCGTTCAGAATAATTTGTGATAAAATATTATTGATTTTCATGAATACCCCAACAATTATAATCTGATCAAATTCATGAGTTTTTAAACTGCTTAACCTCTTGGCCATAATTGGCCATTAGTCGCTTAATTACCCTGACATCTAATTAAATTCAAACGGAAGTTGCCAATTAAGTCTTCTGTTCCTCACTGATTCGGTGTATATAAATTAGATTGCCCGCATGCATTGTAATCGTTCACTCAAATTTCCAATATGAAGGTAAGCCTTGTGGTCAATAAATCTTTGAATCGAAATGTTTTATAAGTTAACATATCGTACCGTTATTTGCATTTCAGTTCGGATTATTGTTGTTGGTATTTACCGCCGTATGCCTTTTCGTGGTTGAATGCAAAAAAGGACGCGTTGCATGCAGCGTTGCGTGTTGGGAAGAGCGCAACACATGTGCAAACAATTGCAAGCGTTTGCGGATGGAACCCAGGGCGTGCAACGCCAATTGTGAGGAAGCCAACATCGCCTGCGTCCGAGACAAATGTGGCGTCAGCGAGCATGTGGACACGTTGGAGGAGCATCAATATTACGATTAATCAATAACCAATAATTACCAATAATTAATAAATAATCGAGAATAATCAAGCATATTGTTTTTTGTGTCTGAATGATTTGTGGATGGTGGAATCACAAATTCGAAAAGCAAACCATGAGATAGATTGATAAGGATTATTTCTAATTGGTATAAGAGTTTGGAAGCCATTAAATCTCATAAATGAGATTGTTTTAAGATGGTTCCCTCATGTGCAAAGGGATATAGCATTCTTTAGGAACATTCAACTTGTTATTCCGTAAAAGATATAAAATAGTGCGCTTACATGACATGCATTAGAAATTCAGCACCGGTTTCTCATAAGTTGACTTTAGCGAGAAAAATTTTTGTTGATAATTTTCAATCGTGCCGATCATTTGAGGCCACTCTTGCGAACAGCATTCATCTCAAGTCAATGTTTACTTGTTCGCTGCTGGCTTTAAAATATGACAATTCTCCCTTGACATTACACACGAGCACTGCGTTGAATGCTAAATGCATGTTGGAACCGCATTTTCGGTTATTCTTAAGGAAAAATGCGTCATTAGAATTCAATCGTTGAAAAATTTCAGATCAAGTGATTCAAATTATAATTAAAGAGCACTGTAAAAACGAATTCAATGTTAATAAACCGCCAACCTCTTCTCACAGCCTGTTCAGAAAAGCTCGTCAGGCCTGCATTCAGGTGAATGGCATATACTGTATCTAAGGTGCATGTGAACGAAAATTACAATTGATAATGACAAAAGAATTATGCGTTTTGTAATATTTTGTAATTGACTTGAATACACCGGTACCGAGCAGGATTTTAGTTGAGTAATCGTCGAAAATATGCTTTAATATATTGACTAGGATGATGAAGATTTTTCTTGTTCATGCTTATTCATGCTAAAAAACAGATTATTATTTTATACCAATGTATGTGATATTTATTATCGGAAACTTCGGGGAAATTAACATCTAATTTATCCGTGTAGAGCGTCTTAAGGCTCATAATCTATCTGTTTAGATTATCTAAATAAAGCATGGATAATCCTGTTAGCTTCCTAAAGGAACGGTCATTATGCTCGATGCTTACTCGCCATCATGCATACATTCAATTCTAACGTAACCTCATCCTAATTTAGTAAACGAATATCATGTTGAAGCCTCATAAGAATTAAGTTGAAAGCTGTGTGGTCAATAAAGATATCATTGACGTGTCTTCTTTTGTAAACATTTCCCATAATTTCCGATATAAATGGCTGATTGAGAAAATCCTATATATGTTAAATTTTCTCTGAAAATAAATTTATGTACAAAATCTACGTCAATTTATGGTAAATGTCAAATAATTAGTTATAGATAATGATTTGAGAATCAGATCATTATTGCCAACCATCAATTACACAATACACGATCAAAACAAGTTTTTATTAGTTTGAAGCGTGAATTTTACTAATCTGTATTTTACTTTTCCATGATTCAAAATTCAATATTCAAGAATTTATGCTCACAAAAAGCACATAAATTCGCAATTACCTTATCATAATAAACATTCTTTCATGAAAAAAGAATAAAGATAATTATGTAATATCAAGTGTAGTCCAGTTGAATGAATGTGGGGAATCGAGTAAACTTCACATATCATATAGGTTCACATGTCCTTGAAAATTGCAGAGAAGCAAAAGATTTGGGATATGCTGGATATGCTTCAGTCATGAAATCATGGAATACAGTGTGCAGTCATGGTCTCCCTGGCTCGATAAGGATTTTGAAGTTATGCAGCGAATCTATTACCGCTCCACAAAACAAGTTCTCAGCATCCGAAACAAGCCTGTTAAAGAAAGGATAGCTCAACTGAATCTGTTCAACTTTCCCTATCGACAAATCAGAGGTGAACGTATCCTACTTTACAAAATATTCCATACCAGAAACCATCCCTTACAGGATTTATTCACGCGAAGGAATACGAGAAATTATCGGACTCCTGAATATGTGCTAGTGGTACTGCATTCTCGCTTAAACCGAATAAGGTATTTTTACTCTGTCCGTGTCTGTTTTACTTGGAACAGTTTACTTCCAACTGTTGCTCACTCCACTATTTTGCATGACTTTAAAACGAACTTAGACGAATTTTTATTGAATTAATCGTTTCCCGAACACTTATATACTGCTTAATCTAATTCTTTATCTTGTTTTATACACTTCCATTTTAATTTTTACCATCTTATGGTTATCGTTAATCTTGTTGCTTTTTAGACCATTAAAAACCTTGAATTACCTTGAATTACCTTGAGTACTTACCATGAGTCAATACACAGGTGTCATTAAATCCTTATGCAACAAATAAGTGTCCAAATTTAGAATGAGAGTTTCGACGCTGGGAGCAATGACAATACTTTCAAGCAGAACATTCCTGAGAAAACAGGGACGTACAGAATAAAAATATCGGTGACAGCTGATACGGTAATAATGAGTTTGTAGCATCCCTGAGCGACTGCTTGTATGTTGTGACTCATTGTATTCGAAAAAATGTTTTGAAGGATGGTGCGGGGTATTTGATATTTTTATGTTAGAATCACATCACTCCGAATGCTTCTTTGAAGCGGAGTGAGGAGTCTCAGATTTCCAATTGTTTGTCGAACGTTAGTTTCCAGAAAGCACTTACGAGTTTGGTTGCATGATGGTATATTTTATCAAGCAATACCTTATCCTTTTTAACGACGAAGTCCAAGCTTGCGATGCATGGTTGAAAATACGTAGGCTTTCATGATGGTGGGCAACGTTCCAAGCGAGAAGGTTCTGAAAATCCGTCGCTGCATACCTAGAAGCATAGAAACACGTTTGTATATAACCTCACAATGCAGGCTTTTCAGTGGTCTGTGCACAAGCAGTGGTTCTGTCGATCGATCGATAATGAATTTTGTGAGCGCGACAAAAAGCGGTGTTCACGAATAAAAGCAAAATCAGAATTGAATCCGGTGACACTCTTCGGTTATGATCGCACGATGTTGAAAATATAACCAGTCGCAAGAGAAGAATAAGATCTTTCTGATGACGTTAATCAGTTTGAGGACTTGAAGAGTATTAAACAGCGTTGCGCTCGTAGATATAATATTGGAAAATCACGAAAAATCAGAAATTGCTCGTGTTGTTGAATACCGCCACGAGAGTAGTATATCCAGATAGTTGATTTCGAGGTGATTTTAACACGGTATTTTATATCCTCAAACGTGTAAGTGTAAGAACAGTATATCATAAAAATCAGCATTTAAAAATAATGCGACAGCACGGCGCTATGCTAAAGTGACAGTCCTGCTAGAAAAAGTTTAGGTGAAAATATTTCGTCGATCAAGAATTGAATCATATATTCTGTGTTTTCATGCTGCATATTGAATTTCTAATAGAATTTGTTCGTTTGATTAGCCTATGTTTGTTTCGTGATGAGTGTTCTTGTTAGTGGCCGAATGCATAATATCTAACATTATTTTATTTATTCTGGCTCGTAGCTGCAACCACGTTGCCTTGTGGGTTCGAAGCAAATTTATTTGCTAGTTACTTATTGCATGAACCAATAAGGGCTATGAACGTGTTTTTTGATCCTTCAACTTGTTCAACTCTCTTGTATGAAACACGAATGCGAATAATGAATCCAACAGGGGTAGCTTGAATTCCAGCGAAAAAAACAGTGTTACGATGTATAGTTCTACTTGGTTTTCCAGAAAGTACCTTTCGAGCATTGATTCAGGAAACCCTAGAGCACGTCGGCAAGCAGTGGCCGTACTTTGCATGTTCTCTTGTTATTTCTAATGCCGTTGTTGTGGACACTTTTAGAGTTCTTTTTTAGCCAAAATATAAACGGATGGACAGAAACTCCTAAATGTTACGTTCTTGATGAGCGCTATGGTCGACATAGTAAGGTCGGAATGGAAAAAAAACACATTAAACAAGGTTGTTAGACTTAGGCCACCCAAACTTAATGTCATAATTCAAACACTCGCTCGTCTGGAGACAGCGGATAGCAGCGTTTGCATCCAAATGGATAAAATCAATACAATAAAAAACGTCGTAGGTCCGGCTCAAATGGAGTCCGACCGAGCAATTCACGCCGAGACCTAATTGAAGTTTCAAGCGGTCGGTGACCAATAAAAAGCTCACATGTTTCATCAACCCAGTCACTGACTATTCAGCGGGATGCGTCATCACACTGTTTATCACCTTATGGCACACCACAGGATTCATGAATACATAAAGCACTATCGATCAAATGTGTTTAAAAAATGCTAGATGTTCAGTCAGCAAGTCGACGGAACTGATTAATACCTGTGGAGACAATTCTCCTAATCTTATTGCTGTGACTGAAACTTGGTATTAATCGAGTATGACCGACATTGAACTTTCTATTCCCCGTATGACACTCCTACGCCGTGACCGTAGTGGAGTTGCAGGTGGTGTTTCGTTGAATTGTCACAAGCAACTAAATATAAACATCATCTCAGATACTCACTAACAATCACTAACACGCTGTAGTGCTCATTTCACTCGGTATCTGGTGCCAGCTCACCAACATCGACCGCAGCAATCAAAGATATGCTAGTTGAAAGACTTCACCGCCTCAACGCTCGACAGCACGATTGAATGCTAATCATCCGGGTGTTCAACCTTCCACGGCTATACTCAAGAGGTCAGCATACAACTATCGCACGTGGCACAAACTTCGCGAAGTAATCGACTTACTACCCTTGCACAACCACGTCTTGAACCATACAAAAATGAAACCAACAGATCGGCCATCTATTCTGGACCTTGTTGCGACTTCGAACACATCGGCTATTGAATCAATCGCCTACGAAGCTCCATTGGGGCGGAATGACCATGTCATGCTCGTGTTCGATTATGCCTGCAGTGTTTTAAGACACAGCAACAAGACGAAGGTCATACGTGAATTCGACATTTGGAGACTCAAAGAAGCACTCTGTGAACTAAACTTGGTCTAACTTGAATTCAGTGACTCAAATACACATTACAACTCATTATTGGACTACCTTCAGATTCAAATCCAATCAAACTCTCGATTTTTTCCCAGCAAATATGTCGGCACCTTCCGATTTACTGTTCGCAGTAGAACCAGAAAATGGATTTCCTTGAAAAGACGAGTCTGGGCTATTCATTGTGATCTTGCTACTCCTACAACTTGTTTTCAATTTTGTCGAATAAGGAACAAAGTTACCAGCCTTGTACGACAGGACAAACAACACTTCCAGGAACGAATGGTGGAAATAATGGATTATAATCTAAAAATACTGTACTAGATTGTGAATGAAAGAAGAAAAGTGAAAACAGGTGTTTTGCGCTCGTGACAGAACAAGGAATTGCGGCTACAGTTCAAGAGACAGCGGATGCTCTTGCAAGCTTTTACTCCCAAGTGTTCTGCTTGAAACCTCAATTATTGCATCCTGGTATATCTAACTCATTAGAACCCATAATTGAACCAATAATTGACCAAGTCGTTCTGGAAGGATACCTACGGCGACTAAATACGAGGAAATCCCAGGGTGGGGACAACATTACCACAACTATTCTTCATTCATGTTATACACAGCTTTCATACAGTTTAGCGAAGGTTTTTATCCAGGGTCCTTACGATGGTTGCGTACTGTCAGCATGGAAACCTGGTTTGATAACATTAATATAGAGTGTGGCTGTCGTTTCGACGTAGCAAATAACAGGCCGATTACGCTGCTCCCCTGCATCTTGAAAATTGTGGAGCACATGATAACTGAGTGTATCTTGGATCACCTTGAAACTAAAGGACTTTTTCAGTAGCGCAACATGGGTTCGCCGAAACAGACCTTGTCTCCCAAATTTACTCATCTCTCTGGACGATTGGACAACATTTCTTGACCTAGGATAACCCGCTCATGCCTGCTATATTGATGTATCAATGGCATTCGATAAGGTCAACCACAGCCTGCTTCTACGATAGCTAGTGCAATATGAGATAACAGAAAACTTATTATCGTGGATAATGTATTATCAGACCGATTAACACGTGCGAGTCCGCATTGGCGGCGTTCTATAAAAAACCCATCAATGTCACCAGCGGCGTCCCTCAAGGTTCAGTGCTCGGGCCTATCCTTTTTTTGCTATACATAAATGATATTGCGCAATAGCAGTAGTACGATGCAAGATGGTTATTTTTGTTGATGGCATACAGAATGGTAACGAATCAATTGAAGATATATTGATGCAACAGGATTTGGATGCCATGCATCACTGATCTCGACAAAATTAGAAGCTTCGCAACATACGTCAATGTAAAATGTGACAAATTAAGGCATATATAAAACTTTGTTATGGAAACTTGACTTGGACCAGCGCTGAGAAGGATTACTAATAACTTGAAACCGAACGGTCATCGCCAGAAAGTCTTCAACGTGGCAAGTGGTATCTAGGAAATGTTGAATAGAATATTTAGGTGGTTCTCTCCTCAAACGCTCTCTTGCATCCATCAAAAAATAGAGTACATGATCCCAATTTGGGCACCGTGACTGCGTAAAGACATTGGATTGATCGATAAAATTTGCCATCGAGCGACGAAGCACATCCCATACAATGAGCGAATGGCCATGCTGGGATTGACCGATTTTACACAGAGAAAAGCATAGAGCGACATAATCCTTACATATAAAATACTGCGGATTAGAAATCACCATCTGCATGATATGATAAAATTCAGTTCCCCGAAGAATACAAGGCGTCATTCAAGTTATCTCGTCTTTCGGTGCCTATTTGCCTATTTGGCGCACTTTGAAATGTTTTCAGGGTCATCGGGTTAGGGTTGTGAGTAGCACTGTTCAGTCGTGTGTGCACGAGCAATGATGCTGTCTAGAAATCGTTGATGAATATCGTCAGAGATAGAAAACAGTGGTGATCAGGAATAAGAGCAAATCAGTATTGTGTCATTCGGTACAATTCGGTGGTTGATCAAACGATGTTTAAAATATAACCAGTCAATGGCAGAGAAAAAGTTCTTTCCTTAGAGTACTTGAAGATTATTGACAGCATTGCACACGTAGATCCAATCTAGGAAAATTACGACGAATCCGAATTTGTTCGATACGAGGGTGGATTCAAACAAGGGATAATATATAAACGTACGTGTAAGTGTTAGAACAGTATATCCTGATAATCAGCAGCTCAAAATGATGCAACCGCACGGCACGTAGGACAGTGAACATATTCTGGCGCAATCTGTTTTTCAACATATGAGCTACCTGAGCTTAAAAAGAACATTATTCCGCCTCAAACAATAGGCAGCACGACACATTTCATTAACTTTTAAATGACTCAGTTACTAATGAGTAGTGCTGAACAAATACATTATTGAAATTTCAGCACGGGTTATTGATGCATTGAACAACTTAATATGGAAGTTTTCTTATACTTGATATGATACGCTGTTCGATCACCAAATTTAGAATTGATATATGCACTGCAAAACTAAGGCTGTCCTACGTCGTAATTTTTTCTCGGTAAGAATTTGTTTCACCTGGAACTATTTGCCTGAAGAAATCACACGATCAGAATCTGTTGAGGTTTTCGCTTCCAAACTCGATGAGTTTATGACGAACCATGCGGTATGTGACTGTCCCCATTAATTTTTGAGATATTTTATATTTTTTTATATTCCATATACCTTGTCATCCTATGGTTATTGTTAAGCTTACTGCTTTTTCTACCATAAAATTTTCTGAGTTCTGAGTTCTGAGTTCTGAACATATGTTAACCAAATAATACGTAATTGGAAATATTATATATGTTCGTTAGAATTTTCAAGAAGCATGAGCTTATTTTATCAAAATTCTAGACGCAAATAACATTAAATTTTATGGAAACGCTCGGATTACCCACCGGAAGTCAACTAGAAAAAGTTTGCTTAAACACCAGTGTTGTGTACAATTTCGAACACATTTTAATTACTTTAACAGTAATAATAAATTAAAATTAAGGGAACAAATTATTTTGCTATCATGCTGTTTGCTAATATACCAGGTGATGTGAGGAACTCGAGCGCTTATTCAGGAATCATTCTGTATTCTTTGCCAGACACTTATTCAAAGTTAGCATACAAGTGCTATTTTGTTATGATATGAGAAATGTTTATCTGAACCAATCGAATAAACATGGCGATATTTTGTCCAAGTTAAACAAATAAGTGAAAACAACAGAAAATTCGTTATTCTGCTTTCTGATATATAAATCAAGTTTGGTTTTTCTATAACAAAATGATTTTTCAATTCCATCCCAGGAATTTCTGTAGGTTTTCGTAGACTAAACAAATGCTTTTATATAGGACATTTCCCAGTAAAGGTGCATTGGACAATCAATTTATCTGGCACTATTTGAAGACCTAATTACTTTCATGAAAATCACATCTAATCTACGCTATGTAAATAAAGCCCCTTCATTACTGTGCCTACGGTATTAGGAATTTAATGTTTTGTTTTTGTTATTTTAAATTCTGTACAGTGTGAATATTTTCCGTAGAATATTTGGAAATCATTTAGAATATATTTAAATATCCGAAAATAACTTAAAAGCTCCTGGCAATTAGAACTCTCAATGTACTTCAATTCACCTATAAATAATATCATATCCAATTAATTTTAGAAGCTCAAAATTCGAACCAATTTATAGAATATCCTAAAAAATATTTGCATTGTTAAACACCATCAGGTGTATACTGTAAATTGAAACGTTGCTATCAAATTTGCTGCATCAAATTCATCGTTATTTAAAATTGGCCTATGAGTTCGTCATGTTGGATGGTAGGTCCATCAGGTTAATCATAGTCAAACATTCGGATGCACAAATGAGTTTTATTTACAGAATGATTAAAAATTTGTTTTCCATATTCATTCAGAATTTTATGCTTGCGATTCTACAGGCTTCGTTCTAAAGATTCAGTGTAACATCTAGTTCTGAAGCACGAGAAGATTATAGTCCTCAGACGTTTAGAATGATTTCACACAATCAAGATCTCAGATCGTACATGGCGATATGCAATGACCTGAAGATCAGCGCCTTTGACCACTGAATCCTCAATTTCTCCTCCAGAGCTAACAGCAGCGCACCTGCACTGACACAAACGCTGTATTAATTAAGAGTAAAAACTCTTGTTCAAAGTTGCTAGATCAATATCTAGATCGCCCAAATATCATTACAGAGGTTCTTGTGCAACAGATGGAAAACAATTCACATTAGTTTATTTTGAGGATCAACGAACGATGTTCTTATTTTTGTATTACTTGTAGAACAGCATGGAACAGGTTAGTCGTACCAACCTTATCCATAAATGGCATTCATGCACAACTTGATTTCCTTTTTTCCAGTGTTTCATGCGCATGCGGATCCTGATCCTAATCTACCTATCTGATGAGTACAAACAACAGAAAACCGGTCCTGGTGTGTGTGAGGAAAATGCAGCGAATGAGCATGTTTTTACATGATATTTTCCTTGAAATTTCGGATGAACCAACAAAAAGTGTCATGAAATTCGGTAAAATGTAAATAAACCTCATAAGTTATGTAATGAAATACACGAATGGTTTTTTTACGAATATTTCACGGAAATATTTGATGTTAAGTAAGGTTGTCGTAATAATATTACTACAATCCCTATATAACAATTGCTTTAGAAAACGAAAATTAATCTAATCGTTCCTTACTTAGATTGTACAATATCCCCTTGGGAAAAATTGGTTACATTTTGTTTTACAGAATACGTTTGAAATGCGCTAAACATATGGTACACAATTAACAAAAACCAGTTATTTATCATCCATATTTTAACTTAATCTGAAATAAATTTTACGTTATAGTGGGAAGAATGACTCTGTAATGTACAAAAAATGTACTGATGATTTTAATACGAAGTTCATTAACAGAGAATCCGTCAATCGAAACCCGAAATCGAAAAATTGAATCTTTACAAAATAATTCGATTTCATCTCAAGAAATCAATTGATTTTGTTGCTCACATTCTCCGTTGTGTTGGCTTGCTGCGAACTCCCCGTTCCAAAAAACCGGTTGTTGTTCTACTTACCTGTCATTCAAATTTCTCATCATAAATAATTTAGCAGCAAAAGGAAATCTATTCCACTCAAGTGTCCACGTCTGGCCCTCGGTGAATGGAAATTGGGTCGCGCAAGTAATTAACATATCCGAGTTGGTTGTGTAGTTCAATAAAAAAATGAACTGAGAACTTATTTACTAGTTTAATGAAAAAACGGTAATTGAAATGTCTTCTCGTTGATGAATAAAAGTGAGATCATATAAACTAAAAAAAAGAAATATCAACTCAATTTATTAGCGAAAAATTAACCGTTGAAATAAAAAATGATAAAACTGTATTACATCTGTTACTCGCGTGCAATCATATGTGACATAACTAACCGAAGCGCAATTGTTAGAATTGTGAAAATGTGCGAGATCGTTAAATAATCATTTATTGGAAGACAACGATTTCAATTTCAATAACGTTCCAATAATGATAAAAGCAACATTATCCCTGAGACCGATTTCTCCGGTAAGCTACCTCATAGTTCATGTGCAGGTGATATTGTAGGGTGGCGTGGAACAATGGATGGGAGTGAAAACCACGGTTTCGTCTCATAATGTGAATTTTTTGTCTAACATCTTCAGGAGGACATTCTCACGAAAATTTAAAGCAAATGTCCAGATTACGGTTGAATACTCAATGCATGCACGCATTAAATTTTACGACAATTTCATGTCTACTGCAATTACTGCAGCCCCCATTAGCTGATATTGCTTTCATATGATCCTATTTTCAGCAGATAACTCGTTCTAAGATAATTTAAATCTTTGTTGACAATGGCTTCCGTCGATCTTTTGGACGTTTCCTGTTGCTTTGGTTCCTGTAGTTATTGGAGAGCTCTTCAATAACACTCCTCATTGAAGTACATCGCATTCTCTCCAACAATATTTTAGAAAGTTACCACAGATTGCATTTTGCTGCTCACCTTTATTACATTGTTCTCTCACACCTCGAGTGACACACGATTTAAGGTTAATGATGTCAAGCTTTCCTTTCTCGTTCAACAGTTGTGTTCGTTTGACCGACCACAAACAATCGCAAATCTTCCAAAATTGAGGGTTATCACTCAAACCGTTCCCATTCAATTCGTTTGCAAATCAAATTATTGTAAATTTGTCATTGCTACCTTTCGGACGTTTCTGCGTTTTTTTTCTTTCTTGCGTTGGGCCAGAGGTTGGTGATCGGTTGTTCGTCTAAGAACACTTGATTTCGTCTTCACTTGTTGAATTAGGTATGATATCATTGCAAAGTATCATCATAGCAGCTAACGATACTCTTATGTTAATAATAGGATTCAATTTGTCAGCATTGACAGAACTAAGCGAGTTACCTTAAATGCATGTAAGCCAGCATGGCTGTACTGCTAATAAAATAAAAATAATTACCCCTTTTTCATTACATTTCATATAGCTTGCTCATATGACACATACTCACACTTTTAGGAAACGTAGCCTTCCGCCTAATTTTAGGAAATATTAGGTAGCGGATTAGAGAGCAACGCAAAACTTTAAAGGTTGATTGTTTTTTTCTACAAAGTAATGTTTTTCTTCATGTAATAAATAATTAAAGACTTGAATAAACGCTTTTCATACGCCTTATAATTTGAAATTCTTTGAAAATATAACGATCAATTGAAAGTATATTTGAACGAAACTACCCTTCTAATTGAAGGAAGCCTTCATAATTTAAGATTTTCAGGCCGCATTAAATTTGCTAATAAACAGGTGCAGGTTCGAATTTCGGATAAATTATCGATCTTGGGAACGGTACCATTAGTTTCGAAGCACGCATTTCAAAACAAACAGACACGTACAGAATAAAATATCGGTGACAGCAAATACAGAAATGGGAATTCACTAATATCACTGAATGGGTGCGACTCATGGTATTTAAGTAAAGGTTTCATTGAGTGATTTGGAGTATGCAATAATTTGTATTTAAGTATCACATCACCATGAATCCTTATTTGAAGCAGGATGGGAGGCTCAGATTTCACATACGTTCCTCTTGAGTTAGTTTCTGGAAACCGCTTACAAATCTGTTTGCACAATCGTTTATTTCACCAAGCAGCAAAATATCCTATTTGGATCAAGGAATCAAAGATTGCGATACTTATTCCATGCTATTCAATGAGTTCCTGGATAACATTCTGACAATGTAAGCTCTTGATTTTGCATGGAACAAGTCTTTAGTATTGCTTTGATAATAAACAAAAAAGATGCAACTAATTTATGAGTTGATTTTCTCATGTATATTCATATTTCACCAGTTGAGTGGTTGAGACAAACTGCAGAATAAAAGTTTGGAGGAACAAAGTATCAACAGTGATTAACGAACTGGTCTCATATTGATCCTCATTTAATGAAATAACATGGAATTATCTGAGCAACGTATTTCATCAGATATTTGACAATGCCATACTCAATAGATTTAACTGCGCTCATGTTTTTTCACACAGATAACATCATCCATGTCAACTCAAGAGAATGTACCGTTTGATGAGAAAATATTGAAAAAATTCAAGCGCAAAAAATCTTCCCCACACGAACGATTGACCGTCCCTCGAGACCTACATGAGGTTTGCAAACTTTACTCTCCGATGGAAACAACTGACAGAACCCTACGATGAAATGTGAAATTAACGTGAGTTGCAAATCGAATTTGCATTGATTTCGATCGATCACCCCGTTTTCAGACTGACACGGATTTTGGGTTTGTAATCCAAATGCTGATTTCTCCACAAGAACTGATGAATTTAATGCTACAAAATATTCGCGAGAATTTAATAGTAAGCATTATTCAAATTGAAACAAATATTATAAATGCCAACTACCGTAAAATTGTTGGATTGTGTATAATCGTCCTTGGCTTGCAAAAGCTTTTATCACACAATCAAAAATTGATCTCCGAGTAATTTTATTTGTGATTATCACAATATCCAATCATTCCGAATTGTCCGGGGTTATTCCAATTAAATTACGCGGGAACATACATTTATTTCGACACTAAAGCGGATCTTATTCCGAAACTCACATTACCGAATGCGACTTCGTACACCAAATTTTAAAAATGCTAATTTGTTTGAGGTCCAATAAGAACTGAATTTTCAAACTAACACGAAAATATTTTCCAAGCTTGTCGTTTTCAACATTTATAGAAGACCGTATGTATGATTTCTACTTTCTATCGACTGTTGTTAGTGTTCTATATTATACAGTGGTTTGCCTGCCTGATGATCACTTGCATCTTGCAAACGACTGAGCAAACATTATCCTCCAGCGAGTAATTAAACGAAAACCCGAAGACGTTTTTTCTCCAATCTTATCAAGTTCCTAATGATATCCGATGGCGGATTTTGATCACCACAAATAGACATAAATGTCCAACGACAACGCTCTGTGAAATTAGCCAAGTTGATATTATATTTTTGTTCGATATATAAAAAACTATACCGACGATATGAATTGTGCCTTTAAATGTTTATATTCTATGTATAAAAATATTTCCTCATTTATTTTCTCTACTATTTACGTTGTTTTGAAGTCTCAACAGATGAATCCTAAACTTCCTTCCGTACCATGCGGTAGTGGTCCAGAATCCAACTTCTTGGTGTAACAACTTCATTACACACGCGCTCTTAGCAAAAAATAATTTTTGCAGTGTCAGTATCGTTGTCACAGGCGGAAAACTGTTTAAAATTTCCTTATTCATATTAAGTTGTGTATAATACAAATAATAATTAGTAGTAATGTATTTATACAATCGGACGGTGTTTAATATTGGTAAAAAGACAGGAAACGTGTGCTTAACCAAGCACTTCAAACTTGTTGAGACCAAACTTTAATCTCAAATTCTTGAGGGCAACTAGCAATGA
Organism: Atriophallophorus winterbourni; assembly: GCA_013407085.1. NCBI lineage: Eukaryota > Metazoa > Platyhelminthes > Trematoda > Plagiorchiida > Microphallidae > Atriophallophorus > Atriophallophorus winterbourni. The sequence goes on from JACCGJ010003593.1 coordinate 15,622, forward strand.
GAATTTTTAATAAAATCACGATAGCGGGTGTCATTATTGATAAATATATCACCGTGAAAATCCTCATTTATTTACTCAGCACATTACATTGATTGTTATATGATAACGAACGATTTAGATGAAACAATTGCATGAAAGAATACCTAATATTCTGTTTTAAGAGAAGACCTAAAAACGATAACTCCTTGTCGCGATATCAAACGGATACATTTGAGTTCAACTTTTCAATGAATGACGATGCTCTGAAATTGAGGCCCTCATTCTATGTAGTTTTATGACTGGCCATCACCTCAGCTTTAGCAAAAAAATAATTTATGAAATTGCTGTAATGTGCAGCTATAAAATATATAATATAAACGATTTTATTGTCTTCCATTTTCCTAATTCTCGTCAAGTTGCTAATGATATATTTTAATAGCAAGTTTAAATATCGTTCCCATGGAATGACCATCTCTTTCTTTGGACAATATTTGATTGGAAGAAGAGGTTAAAGGATGTTTGTTGACGTCTACAAAGCCTATGATATAAGAAAATAACGAGAAATTTATTATGATTCCTTCTAGAAATCCAGACTTATTCCAACTTTAATTACATGTCCGGATCAGTCGTCTATTTTTCCAATGCAAGCTTGTAGATCATCATTGAGCTAAATTCATTTGGAACACAAATATTTCACCGAATCTTTTGTTCCGAAGTTCACACTTCCAGCTAAAAGACGGTCTAATAACTGGAGCTTATAATAATTTATTCTTACGAATTGAACGAAGATGCGTTAGATGTAGTAGCACCTTGGATACAGCGCTGAAATTATTGTCATTGAATCCAAAATTCAAATGTCGATCTTTGTGTCCGACTTCATCAACATAAAGGCTTTTACTTTGAGGCTAAAAAGCCATTAAATTTAATTGAGGTTCACACAAAACAACTTCAATGAAATCTGCTGATTTCTTTCAGGTTGACCTTCAAAACTCGAGAATTTCAAGATTGACTCATTAAGTAATCCCACTTATGGCACTTATGCATGCTTTCATTTTCAATAAAAAGTTTCTCTAATATCTCTACAGTCAAACCCGGCATGGCAATGTTCAGTTTATTTTTGATTTTATTTAAACAACTCTACTTCTAGAGAACGGGGCATCAACGTATCGCGTAATTTTGCATGAGACTCAAAAAGGTATACTTAAACAAAGTTGGAATTTCAAGATATTATTTAATGGGGTTTGTCCAACAAATCAGGATGTTCAAACACAAAAACTAATATTACTCTCTCCCCCTAGTGATGGCAAAAATTAAGAAATTATGCTATTCTTATGGAGGATTTGTTGAAAATGTCCATCGACACATTTAGAGTTACACTTGAGAAATATTTTAAAATATATTTATTTCGATTTCTTCTCTAATAATCATATTATTAGAGAATAGAAAATGGTCGTATTCCGAAAGATCTACTCTATGGTGAGTTGCAATTAGGAAGTCGACCATTAGCCAGACCGCACTTGCGGTACAAAGACGTTTGCAAAAGTGATATGAAAGATCTTGGCATTGACGCTACGAGTCGGAAAGAACTTGCTCTTGACCACTCACATTGGAGGCATTGTGTAAAGCATCGTCTGCAATTTGGGAAAGAGCAAATGCGTTTCTTGTCTGCTGAACGCAGATCACGCCGCCGGCCCGAGTTCTGTCTAGCGTTTTAAGCGCCTCGGGTGAGATTGTTCCTCACGAATCAAACTGTTAATTCATTCAAAAAGCCATAGAACATGAAAATCAATGCGATTGTGATGTACATCCATGGTCGACATCGACCGAAGGAGGCCAACAGCATTCATATTATTAATTGAACTTATTTAATATACCTTCATTTAATAATCCATACTTTGGAAACCAGATTCTTATAGCGGTTGTAGTGAAAGATCAATAACCAAAATAAATAAGATTTCTTTGTTCAATCGATACGTCATTATGCAATTCTTGTTTGATTGGATCTACTTAATAATGTTTAACCTAAAATAATTCCTTGAACAATTATTGTAAACGAAGTTTCCGAAAGATTCGACAATCATCAAACGACAGATACTGAACAGATGATGTAATTTTTCGCTGCTCGGACGAGCATGTGCCTAATAAAATTTGTTTGCAACATTTCCGTCTCTCTAAAAACCATTAAAACAAAGGTTTTTGAATAATCATACATTCCGGCCAGCTAATGATAAACCATTTCACATTTATCGGCTTGACTTTAAGATCTACTTCTAAGTGCTCTTTTCAGTTAATTTGACGATACAGTGATCTGACGCGCGGTTGCGCGTTTTATCAACCATACCTCCCGTCCCAAAATTATCTCTTCACACCCAAATTGATCATCTATAAACCCACCGCAAGATAAAATGTCAAATGTGACATTTGAATGCAAGATTTTCGGTCAAGCGTAAGTGAAGTGTTTTCATTGAACTCCGTGATCAGTTTATCGATGTGTTTTTGTTTGTTCTCGTGCGTTTATTCACATCCGCGACAATTTGTACGGGGAAAAAAGTTGAAGTGTTTCCGCCATTGGATTGATGAGTGAGATAAATTTGAATTTGGAAAATAAAACATATGCTAATTAGATTGGACGTTGAATGATTGCCGCTGTCGTTGGCGTAACCGGCGGAACAACCATTAATCCACAATGTCCAGTCTCCGAGGACAACTCATGAGGTTGATCTTCTGGTTTATGGGAAAGTTTGGATTTTTATGGTTTCGAAAAGAATGTCGTTGCATTCAAAGGCGGAATGTTTGTTCGTTCTTTTTGGCGATAAAAATGACATCAAGCAACCATGGGGTAGAATGAAATATCACACTCAATACGAAAATTTACTGAAATGAATAAACATGAACGTAGATTGAATTCACCAATTTTCTTACATTTCTAAATTTACCACATTTCATCTGTTGAAAAACCAGTAACGCTAGATTGCTCAACTTCACCACAAAACATTTATTCAACTCAGTCCACCTTGCTCAAATCATTTCAGTTTCATCGATTGGGAACAGAATCACATTAATGAAATGAGAGTACGACAATCGAGCGAAAGCAAAAACGTTCATATTGGACAATTTCGCTACACCTCACCAGACTGAGACAATCAATCATATGACAACTGCCAATTCTCCGTATGAATATGCCAAAGAATTAACCCGAGGGAATACATTCAAATAGTATCCCCGGTGCATTAAATCTGCGCAATAGTCCCAATTTTAATTGATGCGTTTCGCGCCGAGAATGTTGTTTTGAACAAAAAAGGTTTTACGGGAAAATTTTTGCCTTATCTTTAAGGATTTGAAACTAACATTTGATGCAATAAATTGGTTGGTTTTTGCGTTCACAATTTTCGAAAAAACATATAAGATTTAATTGAGCAAGACAAAAGCGTATGTTTACGACCTGATTTTGTATTTTCGAAGAATCGCTTAATACATATTGTTTAGAAGATGGAGTTTATTACTTTCGCAACAGTTATTCGATTGTAGTACATATTATAATATAAGAATTATCCAAACATTAATTGAACATTTTCAGCAATAAGCAAGCATTAGGTTTTACAATATTTTTATTTTGAAAATCTTTTGGACCGCGCAAATTTTATTGATTACTGACGATAAATAAAAGCTCATACTTCAATTAAAATATTCTTAATTGTATTAATTGGGACATGAATCAGAAATCTGTTATGCGTGTTTGCTTTAAACAATTTGCAGCAAAACGCAGAATACATTTATTCTTCACGCAAAGACAAGCAAAGCAATGCAATAAAAAGAGTTTTCCCTGTAAGATTGATTTCGATATGTGTAAACATTGATTTTTTATAAAAATGTTTGGTGTGGAGATATCGCAAAAATTAGAAGGAAGAACAGCTTATATTCGAATGCATATTTTTCGAAGTAGTAGTTTTGTGTTCTAATAATATGAAAGCATCATTTCTAACGATGAGCGTGATGTGGTGTCTTGAAAATGCATTTATATTATATTGAAATAATAATTAATAATCTATGGCAATTGATGTCAACTAAATGCTAGTAAGCTATAAATATTTCTTTATGCAAAAATGTTGTTTAAATACAATTTTCTGATACGACTTGATGTAAATCAAAGTACTTGATTAATTGCTTACACTGAAATTCAAAAAATGAATTTGAAGGTTATTTAAAGTAAAGCAAAGGCCAATAGGAGTGTAGGGCGGGAACCAAAAAACAGGAAGCGACGTTAACATTATGAGAATATAACTAAGTATTTGATTGCAATTTAAGTTGTCAAACTTGGTGTTTTATAATTCGATAAACCGTTTACAGCACAATGATTCAGTAATACAAGTTGAACTCTTGTTGACGTTTGCTAAAATTTAGCCAAGCATGCAAAAATCATATCACGTTTAATTAACAAAATGAAACTCCAAAGAGAAAAACGAAACTTTCACTCATTTCAGATATTTTCATTTCAAATATTATTTTAGAAAATAAGTTTAAAGAAAATATGTTTGCAAGTAAATTCATTTTGCAATTAGCAATAAAAATAAAACAAAATAAGAAACATTTTATGGGTACGGTAAATTACAATTATTGGAACATAAATTGTTCAGATTTTAGAAGAACTTGTTTAAATATTAGAATTATAGATGATCATCTTGCTGTGATTTGAAGGCTTAGATATTTGATAAAAAACTATGTAAAAAGCATTGTTCACCACTTATCCCCTGTTTCACGGCTCACTTAAACTAATCTTACGGTCTCCACCTGATGACGGCAAACAGCCAGAAACCGGTAGTGGAGTGTAATTGTGGTTCATTTGTGCAACACATAACTTTGTTCATCCATGGGAGAATTGAGTTCTTGACAAGGAATCAATATATGATTCCGTGTTTGAATCCCGTGGTTCGCTGTATTTATCAGTAGCTTTCAAGTATAACATTGTTTAAAACTTATCCACTGTTTCAAGGCTCATTGATCCTAATCTGTCTCCACCGAATGAAGGCGAAGAGCTAGAAACCAGTAGTTGTGTGTACGTGTGGGGAATGTTAGCAACACAATACTTTGGACATTCATGAGAGACTTGAGTGCTTGACAAAGAATCACTATGTCATTCCGTGTTTGAACCCCGTAGTTCGTTGTACGAATCATGTGTAACAGTGGCATTCAAGTATGACTTTGTTTACCACTTATCCAATGTTTCAAGTCTCTCTGAACCTAATCTCACTGTCTCCACCTGATGACGGCAAACAGTCAGAAACCGATAGTGGTGTTCAAGTGCGGGGGATGTGAGTAACATATTAATTTGGTCAACCATGAGCAAATTGAGTTTTTGACAATAAATATATATGTGATTCTGTGTTTTAACATCGTGGTCCGTTGTACGAACCCTATGGAACACTGGCATTCAAGTATAACATTGATTACCACGTATTCACTGTTTTAAGGCCTATTGAAAATATCTTACTGTCTCCACCCGATGACGGCAAACATCCAGAAGCTGATTGTGGTGTGTACGTGCAAGAATGTGATCAACGCATTATTTTGATACAAAACCATTTTAATCTGCAAATTGTTAGACGGGAAGTAGTATATATAATCTTTAAATATCCTAGCATCGTGTTTTCTGATTAGTAACTGGTAGATCAATTGATATGTGATTGATCAAATCTGAATCTAGTTCATTCAAAACAATCTCTCGAAGTTTTGCTATGAATCTATCGCGTACGGCAATAGATTCGCTGTAGGAAATAACGTTCTTATGTTTATTGGTTGAACGCAGCACACAAGAATCACACAATTCTGGACCGGATTATTTTTTATCGCTTGATGATTCTTTTGATAATATTTCGTATATATAGCCACAGAAAATTCGAGTATCTATCCAAACGTCATTCGAAATCTACATCCATAGTTACACCGGCCTAATCCAGTCTAATAGACAAAGTTAATTGTTTGTGACATATAGTATGTTTTAATTATCCTTTTGTATATGCGAAAAATGTGCACATTTATAATGTGTCTTTACAATGCGCGCGAAAATTTGTCCAGATATCACTGAATACCGTATAGCACTTAATCTAGTGGGTTTCGAAAAATTAACTGTTTCATTTCACGAACACTAAATCCTAAAATATTTCTTGACCCTGTTGTTAAGGCTTAATTATAGATAAAATTACTTTTATTACATTTTATTATTAATCTTTTTCTAGGATTATTATTCTAGCCATTCAGAAATCCTTGCACTGAGTATTCATTGGAATAACCTTTTTTATTGTTCTAGAATAAACATATCTATATATTGTAGATCATCCAATTTACACAGCACTGTAACAAGGTCATTTTATGATGTAATCTATACTAGTACTACTTTTTAATTATACTGGCAATATATCTATATTTCTATATTTCCATCACTAAATATTTCTTCGACTGGTTTCCTGCTGTTTGCACTCACCAGGTAGGGATTGTATGATCGGGATCCACATGCCTTGAAACAGTGGAGGAATGGTAAAGAAGGAGCGCTTGTATACCACTGTTAATTAAGGCTGGTACGAACAACTTGTTCAATCACATGTGTCCAAACACATGTTTACTGGAGTTAAACCCAGAACCATGAAACAAAATATTCATTTGCATGCTTTTCCGTAATACACACCCCACAACCGGTTTCGTGCTGTTTGCACTCATCAGGTAGGGATAGTAAGATCAGGATCCGTATGCGCTTGAAACAGTGGAGTAATGGTAAACAAGTTGCGCTTTATAAGCAATTGTTAGATAAAGCTGATACGATCAAACTGTTCAATCAAATGTGCTAAAATACATGTAGATCCGTATTTTCGTGCATTTCTATTACTCATAACCCACAACCGGTTTCCGGCTGTTAACACTCATCAAATAGTTACATGATCCTTGTTTCGAGTCTATTGATGTATCCCATTTACATTTTTGCGGGAATATGTTTCTGAACAGGTTGGTTCTGCCAGGTTTCATCAGAAGTAGCTTACAGGCATAACTAGTTTTTCTATTCGTTTTCAAAATTTTCGCGACAAATAAGCTGAACTTCACAATACCCGTCTACCTTCCATTGGTTTTAGTAACTAACTAGTTAGGAAATGTCTACGCAATCAATCTGCATTGAACTGCGTCTAAACTGTTTTAAAAGCATCGTTAAGTTAACGACAAACAAAGATAATTTCACAACATTTAGCGGCGCGATATCGTTCTGGAACAACTTAGCAAAGATATGTATGATTTGTAGCACGTTTAAAATATTCGGGTTATATGCGAAATTGTCTTGTACTTTGAAACCACACCATGACTGTAAGTATTTTGTTCAGTCGTACTCAGAAATACTCAGCGCAGAATATCCAAGTGGCCTATGCTGGACAAATAAATAATGTGGCACCGATCATGCAAAAAATCATAGTAAACCTGGTTTCTGAAACTAAGCCTATTTCTAAACATTTTAAGTACATTGTGTTTATGATTTAACTGATGTAAACATTAAAATGAAACTAATTGGAATAAAAATAAAAGCTATCTTACATGTCCAGGAATATCAAAATCCACGTTTGCAATATCATAGTGCAGCTTCGCAAATCCTGTTTGCTGTAACAGTGAGATTTCAAAATAATCTAAGTTTAGTCAATTTCATCGTGAATTAAAAGGAAGATGACAGATTGTTTTCTCGAAACTTGAATTGTATTTTTCAGATTTCTTATTACCGAAATTCCTGTGCAACAAACCGTCGCTAAATGTTCATATGAGAAATGAGATGTTCAATTGAAATTAATATTTTTTCAACATTAAGCATTCAACTAGCAATTAGATTACGCTTGTTGGCTTTATTAGAGTGGGGATGCTAGTCAGTAAAATTAAATGGATTTTTCCTCACTGAATTCTATCGCGTGTGCGCGTGATGATTTATTTTGAGAAATTCCCATTCTGATCGACCAATCGCTGATACTTTTTCTCGTTATCCTTGAGCAGAAGGACATTTTAGATTGTGTTTCGATCACAACCAATTATGCCAAAAACAAAACAACACGAAATCTGTGTAATTTTTCGTAGTCAATCGGCTGCTTGCCGATTGATATGAGATATATGTGTCGGGAAACCAATGTTGTCAGTTTGTACACCGAGTTGAATTCCATTGGTCGAAAACTACGCACTCTCTACGACTGAATCAAAAGCTTGACAGTCAATCTATCAATTGTTGCAAAAAGGCCGTATACACGATTTAAGTTTTTTGGATACGCGATGTGAAATTATATGGCTTTAAAAGTTATCACAGCTAAAGGTAAGTATTTTATATTTTTTTTAAATATCTGATAGCCAAAGATAGAGCAAGTTTAACATAGTGTTCACTTTTGAGCAAACCAATCGAAATAAACTAGTATTATGGTTTGTTGTCTGCTAATATTTAGTGAAAGTGATAATTCCATATTCCGATAAGATGCTCGATGAGTAAAATAACCAGAAAATGACTTTTGGAATAAAATATTTAAAGATTTGGTTGTATCGGTTGCATTAAAATATTTCCTACAAACAACTTCGCTTGACTATCGGAGTTTAGTAACTTAGTTTCAAATGTATCGATATTTCCTTATAATACCAAACATTTTTGTGGGCTACGGATGAAACTTCACATTATTGTCCTATCCACATATACAATATGGGGAACAGGTTTCGATAACTTATGAGCGTCCACTGGAAAATGGATGGGATACAATACTGAGCTTTTGGGATCACTGATATTTTGATGCGATGGATATTGAAAATAAATGGAGGACACGGACCTGCATGGTGTGAGCTCTCTTCTAGTCATTCAAAAATTTTAGCATCTACACGGTGATACTTAATCTTCCCAGCTTCTGCATTAATCATTAAAAACGTGCCGTCTGTACACATATTGTGTCCAATCATTCAGCGTTACTACTAGAAGTAAACAGCTGAAATGACTCTGTATAAACCCGTGTTGTTGTCCAAAAAAGGTGATTGTATATAAAGTGAATCGTTTGTTCATCAAAAAAGAGGCGTGCAAGTAGTGCAGAACTCACAGATAATAATGTTGTTGTTATTGGCCACCTTCGGTCTATGTCGACCATGGATGTACATCACACGCGCATGAATTTTCATGTTCTACAGCGTTTTGGATGATTCGTGAGAAACAATCTCTTCCGCAGCGCTAGCACGATAGGCAATACTCTGTCAATTGGCGCCAGTTGCACACAAGCGGCTTAATCTGCGTCCAGCAGGCAAGAGCTGTATCTTCTCTTTTTCAGCTTGAAGACGACGCTTTACACAATGCCTCTAATTTGAGCGGTCAAGAGAAAGTTCTTCCCAACTCACAGGGTCAATGCCACGAGCTTTCGTATCTCTTTTGCTTGCGTTTTTGTACCGCATCTACGGTCTGCCCAACGGTTGTCTTCCTGAGCTTCATCATTGGATGTATGGGGATTAGGAATCAAACTACAAGCAGATTGTTTTTCTCCACACTAGCGATAAGATTTACTAAACAAAAAAGTCAGCTTTTAAACTGGGAACCTGGAACGTCCGGTACATGCTCCCAGGATTTCATGACGAATTCTGGAATATCAAAGGCGTAAGAAAATCATCTGTGATTAACAATGAGCTAAAATGCTTTAATTTAGATGTGGCTGTCCTGCAAGAGACGCAGTTACCAGACACTGGTATGCTAACAGATATAGATTACACATTTTGTGGACAGATAATAATGTAACGAGCCAGTAATTCGCATCAACTAAGCAGTTTCCTATATTTACGAATACGACTAAATATGTTTCATTCTTCAATCGTTAGGAATAGTTTCATTTTCTAATGTTTGGTTAAACAAATACGTGAATTAATTTCAAACAATAGCACACATTGTTTTATTGTGAGTGTGGCTATAATGTCGGACCCATGAAACATTCTCATTTTCTGTGAGAATTGGAAAGCGACATTTCTAGTGTAGAATCTCTGTTATACCTACCCCCTTATTCAACATTTGAGCGATTATAAATAATAAGGATGATGGGTGATTCGGAAATGTACAACATCAACATAATTATTAATTGTCATGGCTGCATTAGGTTTTAGAAATTCATCTATCATTGGTCCAGTGATGCTTTTAAGGAGTGTTGGGTTGCTTCAAACTGTTGTGTTTCAAAGTTCGGTAAGCTCAATTAAATTTCTAGTGCAATTATAATGCGACCATTTACAAGCACATTTTGAGTGTCCAACATTTCTGCACAGGGGCCTGAGACCGATGCCAATATACTTGGTAGATGTTCGAATGCAGAACTTGTCAGCCACAGTCACATCTTTAAGAAGAAGTGCGTTACACAGGTATCTCAATTGCAGCTCAACGTTATTGCACTAAAGTGTTCAGACGGCATCTGTGTCGTCCTTTTTTATCACAGATTTTATGCTCTGCATTTAATTCTTTTTCCTGACACTGTACATAAGCTTAGATCCATGATTTATGATCTAACTCTTTTTCACGAAAAATAAGTTAGTTACTTTTTATAGCATTCCGTGGACATTAAACCACTTGCTCAAAAACAGGCTGCTATCTATACATTCCGACTGCCCAAGATCGACGTAAAATTGTGTTTGCTTTCGTAAAGATGTAATACGAATACCTGTTTCTACGACGGTACTCGAGATTGTTTGAAATATGCCTGGTGATGCACATTCTAATGAACACGTTTGATCTAGAAACTAAACGCGCAATTGAACTCTTAGGTTCATGCAATCTGGGAAACTCTTATCAGATTTGATTATTTTGCTTCTTGTTACAGAATCAGACTCACATACGTAATCTGGGTGGTATGCTGTTATTTTGAAAATATAGTTTTGCGTACAAATCAGCATTAATTTCAGTGTTATAATAATTTCAGATTATCAGGGTTATTTACTATGCGGATTATTTCCAACGGAATAGTTTAATTAAATTTGCAATGCACTTTAGCAGAACCTAGTCGACATATTACGATCAAAGCTTTCTCGCATGCCGGTTTCGAAAAGGTCGTGCAAATTCAACCGGCAACGCATTGTGTACCGTTTCAAATCATAATTTAGTCTAAATGTTGATGTTGAACTTTCATACAATAAGGACCATTTTGCGAATCCCAATTATATATATTTCTGTCGCGTATACTGATAGAAGCACTGTCACCTAGAAAGTAAATAGAAGTTGTCACACAGCATGGGGATAGAAATGAATGCTAAGTTGTACGTGGAAGTTAAATTTAATTGCTCTAATATCATATTTGAGTTTTACAAAGGAAAAATTCTCGCTTCAATCCTGTGGCTGATTTTCGCTTTTTTCTAGCTCAAACATTGGTAAATGTAAGATAATCTAAATAATTACTAACCTGTTCAATCACATGAGCCCCTACTCTTGTAGACCGCGTTTCAACCTATGACCATAAATGAAAAGCAAACAGCACGAAACCGGTCGTTGAGTGTGCGTGTGCACGTGATGGATATGCATGCAAATGTGAGTTATTATTCATGGTCATGGGTTCAAACCCAGTCTACATGAGTGGGGGCTCATGTGATTGAACAGGTTAGTCATACCAACCTTAACCAACAGTGGAATACAATTGCAACTTGTTTACCATTCTTCCTCTGTTTCAATTGCATGCGGATCCTAAACCTACTGTCCCTACCTGATGAGTGTAAACAGCACGAAACCGGTCGTGGGGTGTATGTGATGGAGATGCACGCAAATGATCTTTTTAATAAATAATTACTGTTGGATGATAGCTCGTACAACATTTGGCGTTTGAACTCATATTACATGGAAACACAGCATGAAAATGTGCGAGCATCATTTTATATAACCGTTGATATTCACTGAAATTTCTAATTATTTTAAACTGATTGCAATGAAAATGACCTAAACTATGTTATTAAAAATAGCACCATGAAGTTATCTTGCAATTTCTAGCACATATGAGAACACTGAAACATGCAAAATATATTAAGTTTTTTCACTGAAGCTCAGATGGAAAAAACGATTAAATCGATTTTGGAAATGCTAAAATTTATATGCATAACGTCGCCAAATTATAGTGCTGCAAGCTAAAACAAATGGTATTTTCGAAATTGCTAATTATATTTGCGGGAAACAATTTCACAATCAGATCCACAATCTTTGCTTGGTTGACCGTGGATAACCACATTTACAAATTATGTAAAACAATGTTTATTTATTAAATACGCTCCTTTGCATGTATTTCAATCAGACATACACAAACACCACGACTGGTTTCGAGCTGTTTGCACTCATCGGGTAGGGATCGTAGGATCAGGATCCGCATGACCCTGAAACAGTGGTAGAATGGTAAACAAGTTTTGTTTGTATGCCACTGTTGGTAAAGGAAAGTACGACAAACTTTTTCAATCATATGATCCCAAAATCATTTATGCAGTGACTATGACCATGACCATGAACATAATCATCATTTGTATGCATTTCCATCACACACACACCGCAACCTGTTTCATGCTGTTTGCACTCATCAGGTATGGACAATACTATCACAATCAGCATGCACTTGAAACAGTTTATTTATATTCAATGAAAGTGCGCCCATAAAATCTTCCGGGTTAGAGAATCGCTAATTTTTTAATTTCGTCCTATAAATTTTCTCATCTGAATTATCTATGCTTTTGTCCCCTACATATATGTAAACATTGCTACGGAAGAGCCAAAATAAATTATCAAGACAAACTATTTTCACAATGGATAGACAATATATATAATGATATATCGTCTGATGTCTTTTCGATATTATTAGATATCATTTATATATCAATTTTCGAAATACACGTATGGGGTAAATGACGGAGATATTCGAGAATATTTGATACGCTTTATGATAAGCGCATTAAATTACATATTAAAATGTTTTGCCATGACTAGTTTCTTAGCATTATTAAATTTGATTGCACTCAGATTGAAAGTAAAACTATATATTGGTGAGCCCGATTTTTACAAATTGGTAAGCCCTATTTACACCCAACATTATGTATTTTTTCATTAAGTCAATGTTCCCTATTTAAATCTTCGTTATTTTTTCACATAATTTTTACCTCGTTGAATCGTACATTTTTGTATTGGAAAATTATATTCGTCACGTTGCTTAACTTTTCGATTGATTAATTAATCGTGGGGTTAAAAACCGTAAACACATTCTATAGGGCAGCCAGTTTACATTATCATCGTCCACTCATTCACTCATAGAACAGATCCTTGGATAGATACACTCCCAGTGGGACGAGAAACCTGGATTTTTTCAGCCAATTGACCACGAGCATACAACAAATTGCAAGTGCCTAAAATCATGTCGCTGATGCATTAATTACAATAGGTGTTTTAGAGTTGCCATCCTCCTCCACCTCAGCGAAAGCACTCTTCATCACACAGCTCAGGGACTTTTATTCTCTACATCAGTCCTGTACCTCTGCGCTCGAGCGATAACCTTTGCAACGTATCGTTATTCGCACCTTGATCGCTTATCTTGTCTGCGTTCAGATGGCACGTTTTTTGATAACCTAAACATTCTTTCCCATCCGGGCATTCGTGCTATTGTTGAGCTAATTACCGGTAGATTTGTCTGGCCGAAAACAGGTTAGAACGTTCTCCATGACACTGTCACAGCAAACCCAGTATCATTAGTAATAAATCATAGTGCATTCACATTTAATCCAGAGCCTGCCACTTCCCCATCGAGTATGAGCGCGAAACGGCGACCGATAAAGTTCGCCGATTATGTGGTGTATAATTTACATTTTGTTATCGATTGCGGTTTTCCTGTGCATGTTTATTTGATTCATCAATATAGCTCTGTGTTTGCCATAAACCCATGCACTAGATATATATTTCTCCTAACAAACACACACACACATATATATATATATATATATATAACATATATATTGGAAAAGAGGTCATCAAGGAAGATCTTGACATTGCGTTGGGAAGGTGAAGGTGCCCCATCTGGTTGACAATAAAATTCTTTATTTTCCCCAATAAAATTATACGAGCAACCAACAAACGATAAAATCAAAATTAAGCGTCATGTTTAGAATTACATTCAATGTGCATACCTTGTTGAAACACCCTGTAAGCTGATGAATTTCTCATTGTGTTTTTATTAAAATTTCAATAATTACTCATGCCACCCAATGTATATTTATGACTAAAATCGCTGAATAACAGAAAGATTCAATGCACACATTTCATTCTGGAATAATCTTTAGTTTTTTTTCCAAATATAACCTAAAACTGTTTCACATTGTAATATCTGCTGCAAGTTCCACCATACTTCGTTCTTTGTGAATGAACTATTGTATCATTTCCGCCAACGCATTCTGAAACGCTCAATTGTCAACTAATTTTTGTGTGAGGCTCAATGCTTTTACATTGAATTCTGGAATGTTGAACCTAAATGACGTACTCACGAGAACCAATTTGTTTAATCGCAGGATCTCGTTTCAAGTATCGGCATATCTATGAAAACTCATATGAAAGTCCAATGAATTGTGTTGCGCACAATATCCTGCAAGTACAATTAAAAACCGGCTACCCATAAATGTGGAGCAGAAAGTCATTATGTGAATCAGTATCGGACACCGTGACTGGTTGGACAAAACATTTCAATAGTTTTTCTCTTATTTTTATTGTAATATAAAACATTTTAACAATTTAAGTTAGTTAGTTAGTTAGTTTTACTGTTCTTATCGGCTGCCGGCGACGCGGTAAATGGTTCGGAACTTCGAGTGCCATGGATGTGAAAGTAAATACAAGATTTTCAATCCGTTTAACTCCGTGATTACGTCATCATTGTGTCACACCGTTATGGTTATTAACATATTAATAATAAAGTATCGATACTCATTTTGTAAATTTTATGTGGAAAATTTCACACATGACATTTTAATCGAGCGTTTATTCTTTCCTTAATACGTCATACATTTTGTTATTCATTGTAGGTGATTCACTAAATATGTAGCAATGGCTGTTTTAATTCGCAACTTAACTTACCGATATATGCCAGTACCGTTCAGTTTTTTTCATCAAACGAAAACAGTGAACGTTTTCCCAAACTTGGAAATCAATAATGTAATGCTGATCCTCGTCGCACATTTTTGCGCCAATCAAAAAAAGAATTTGAGCTGAACTGATAAAAATCTAGTAAACGTGATCAGCACATAAAAACACAATAAAAGTTAGATTATTTCAATTGATACATATTATCACATGAATTCAACACTTCTTCTATGGATCTATTCAACGGAAACCTTTACGGAATCTACCGAACTCGCAAAATTATATTTGTCTTCTAAGTTGAATGGTATTCAACCCCGCGAGCTGGAAAGAATTTGCTCTTGACCGCTCACTTTGAAGGCATTGCGTAAAGCGTCCTCTGCAAGCTGGGGAGGAGCAGATAAAGTTCTTGGCTGCTGAACGAAGATCACACCGCCGGCCTGTAACTGACGCGCTACAAGAGAGTTCTGATCATCGTTGCAACCGCTGCGTGAGAGATTGTTCCTCCCGAATCGGACTGTTTAGTCATTCAAAAAGCGGTAAAACATGAAAATTCATTCCATTGTGATGTACATACATGGTCGACATCGACCAAAGCAGGCCAACAACAACAGATGTACTAGCGCAGCAAGGGAGACACACTCTCTCTTCAATTAAAAGACATGTATCCGTAACATTCGAGGATAATTAAATCTAATATCCGCAGTTGTGCAACGAATCCGAACATCCGATTGTATTTGATTTTCCACGAATATCATCTTCAATGCTCAGTCAAACGAATCACTATGTGATTCTGTGTTTGACCATCGTGGTTCGTTGTACGAACCCTATTAAACAGTGGCGTTCAAGTATAATCTTGTTTGACATTATGGGCATGTTTTTATATCGAATATATTCCGCCTCTAAGAACTGCACGCACAAAATCAAATTAATTGAATTTAGTTTATACAAGCGATCATTCGATAGCGTGTGTGAACATCCCACTCAAAATAATTGTCAAATCTATCTCATCCTCCATGTTTGCATTGCACATTTTACCCATAGAACATTCACCTCCAATTCGCGCATGAGTGATGCTGATGAATAATTGTTATTTTGTCACAATCAGATGGAGTAGATAATGTCAGCTGCGCAATTTTCATTGTATCGCAGCAGTGATGATGAATATCGTTCACCAAAGTTGGCGCTGCCGCAGATTCGATGCGATCTGTGTCAGCGCAAGTTAAATTGTTGACAATTCGCCATCGGATTTATGGAATCATTTGATTTATTGAAACAAAATGAAATAAATAATGTGCACAAATTTATTTCTATAGAAAAGATGGAAACTGATATTTTACGTTTATGCATAAAGAAGTTGATTTAAGAATTTTTATTTAGATTACTGACGTTTATGAGGTATGGCTGAAAAGTTAAACGATTGCATGAAGGAGTTGTGCTATTGATCGTATTTTCGTGTAGTTGTAACATTAGTTTTGTTTATAGAACAAAAAGCATGGTTCTTACGACCTAATACGACATTTTAGGAATTGTATAGGGGTGTTTGTAGAACACTTAGGTCGTAATTCCCGCGTAATAAGCCGTTGAAAGCGATCGTTGATAGCAGGTTTTGAGTGCCTTTTCGCATCGGAGACTGATCATTTATTGGTCTGAGAATCGCTAGATGCTACGACATTTAGTAACTTTCTATCGACTACCTTTAATTGGTTTTACTGCTAAGCAACTCAAAGAAATCCTGATTGTGTCAAGCCGCGTAGACAATGACATCATCAATCAGCTTATTTATCAAAACAGCGTACATTATGTAGTTTACAGGTGGACAACAAAATGTTAGCCAACGGCAACCATAGTCCTAAAGCAAAACTAGAATTAAATATCAACCATACAAATAACATTAATTGATATTCGTGATATAATAACGGAATGCAAATTGGGGATTTTTGCGTCGTCTAACTTGTCAATCACATGAATAATATCCTGAGTGCTTTCAACTGCATCCACTTCCATGCGTTTCATATAAAGATTAACGTAATACATCTAAAGTAATGTGTTGCTCATATCCCCCGAAATTACACTCCACTACCGGTTTCTGGTTGTTTGCCGTCATCAGGTGGAGACAGTAAGATTAGGTTCAGTGAGACTTGAAACAGTGTATAAATGGTAAACAAGATTATACTTAAATGCCACTGTTGCATAGGGTTCGTACAACGAACCACGATGTTCAAACACAGAATCACAAAGTGATTCTTGGTTAAGCACTCAAGGCGCTTGTGTATAATCAAAGTAATGTGTTGCTCACATCCTCCGAAATTACACTCCACTACCGGTTTCTGGCTGTTAACCGTCATCAGGTGGAGACAGTAAGATTAATTTTAGTGAGATGTGAAACAGTGAATAAATGGTAAACAAGATTATACTTGAATGTTAACGTTGCATAGGGTTCGTACAACGAACCACGATGTTCAAACACAGAATCACAGAGTGATTTTTGGTTCAGCATGCCTTATCTGTTTCATTACAGAATAATTTTGTTTGATAATAAAAAACTGAAATCTATTTGGTAACTTGTTGCGGGAGAAATATATCAGAAGAAAAAGAGGAAAAGTTCTTTAATATTTATCACCTAATTACGTAAACCGATTCATCTTGATTTATGCATTTACCAAGCCAGTATTTTATATATCATGAAAAGACGGATAAGACATCCGTTGATAGGAGCGTTTGCACTGGTAGAGCGGACGTTCAAGTTTAAAATACCTTCGTGGTTGCATATATCACTAAAAGTAGTTTTATGTTTTTGATAAAAAGAGCTCGTAACCAAGTCGATGCCAAAATCACTGTCGACAATGTTTAAAGTAAAAAAGCCAATTAATCGTAAAATACGATTTATTTGCACCCAAATTGCGAGACCAATTATAACAGAGTAAGCACTGCTTTTATAACACATGAATCAATGTTTCTAGAATGTTCATAGATAAGGTATTGGTAATGATTGTAAACACGGTTTAAGATTCAAAGTGATCTTTGTGTTTGAATATTTTTCACTAATTAGTTGTACTGTCCAATGCCTGGCTAATCAACGATTCTAGCTATTTTATTCGTTAGCAGCAGTGCCTCCTAGCAGGTTGTCAACCCGGTGCCGACCATAACCAGATGTAAAATATGTGTCAGCAATAGTTTATATATCTTGGACAGACTAGCACCCACCGACTGGTGTGAAATCTCAAAACCTACACAGCTTGATGCTAAATAAACTTGAAATAAGCACCAACTATATGCATCTTAACAGACTGTAAAATTATCATGGTAATCTCCTAACTAATACGCGGTTATTCCTCGCTGTTTTGACATCAAAGATCATTGTATATTTTAATAATTTATTGAATCTTAGCACAGTCTTAAAATTTTTAATGAATTTTCAATATAATTATGTCGCACCATTTAATGCTTTGTACCATGTCTTTCTGTGAGTTTTTCACGAAAAACAACTTCGAAATTTTAGAGCCATCAGATATTACCGCTAACTAGTTTAAAATAATATGAAAGTTGTAAGTGGAGTAAGATTGTGAATATTCTCAGTTGATTTAAGATAATAAATAATTTGTTTATTATTAAATAAACTGGATCATATTCAAAGTCTACGAGTAAATGTTTCTCTAGATTTTTTAAAATTATTGGAACGCTGAAGATCATGAAGCCGGTGTTTCTTTACACTTGAATTTGTTCAACTAGCACATAACACGTTTGCATACCAAGTCACCAAGGTTTACAATCAATTAAGTTATTTCAATTCAATTCAATTTTAATGGTCTTAAAAGCATATAGCTTTACAAAAAACCACAGAATAATATGGCAACAACGAATAATATAACAAGCAAAAATGATATTAGGTTGCTTACTGAACAGTTCAAAAATCAATTAAAAATCCAAAGGGCAGAAAATGTTTTCGATTGGTGTGATAACAAATGTAGGTGCATAGTGTTAGGATGTATAGTTTTCTTCGATGCACGGGTTTAGAATCAAAAAGGCATCAAGGCTTCTCTTGCAAGTTTGCTGATTTGACGAGTTTACAACATTATCTGGCAGATTGTTCCAAGTAAAACAAACTCGCACGGCAAAATAAATTAAGTCTGCAATTGAGTCTCGAGTGAGGGACAGTTAGAGTAAATGTGTGAGCTCTTGTATTATGCGAGCTCCGTAGATTCAAGAAGCATTGTAGAGGGTGATTTTCGGTATTCAAAATATTGTAAACCAGAATCAAATCCCCTCGGAGACGACGACGTGGATAATCAAATAAATTTAGCATTTTTGTTCGCTCATTGCAGGGTTTCAGGCCGAGTCCGGTGACAAGTTTTGTAGCTCGATTATATATTCGTTGCAAAGTCGCAAAATCTTTTTTAAGCTATGGCGACCATGCTTGAACTGCATATTCCATCGTGGGTCTGATGTACGTATTTATAATACAAGGAATTGTCTGTTTTGAGAACCTACCGAAAATTCTCTTTAGTAGTAACAATTTCTGTGATGTTTTGCGATAGACGTAGTTGCAGTGTCTCGACATCCCTAGGGTGTTACTTGTTAACTTACCCAAGTCCTTATGTTCAATGGTCCACGAGAGGCTGTGTTCAAAGAAAATACTGGTAATCCATCTATTTGCCAATGTTAACTCAAGCATTTCGCTGCAAATTCTGTTCACGAAAAACGGAGGCTTCTACTATTTGCAGCATTTCGCACTTATCGCAACTAAAGGCAGTTAGCGCTGAATTGACCCTCGTGGCGTTTATTGAATTGTGTTTGTGAAACTTAGCCACCAATTCATGTAGTATATTTTTATTCAACGTTTCACGGTGTCAGTAAAAGGAACATGTTCACTCCGTTTTAAATTCGATGGATCGTTTCTATATATCAGATATATATATCTATAGATATATATATATATATATATATACATGACACGCTTTTGGCAGGAATTTCTCCAGATATAAGTCTTCCAATTCTGAGTTTCACATTGAGTTTCAACGAGTTTGATAACATCTACCTTCCATTTTGTATAAATTAATGAGAATGGTTCGGAATTTTAAAAATGAGGAATCCATGTTGAATCCTAAATTTAATATTATAACTCTTGAACTGCCTGATAATACTTTTTACGTCAAGACTTCCAGTATTTTGTACGCAACTTCAAGCAGCGTCTGAATGCGGTAATTGACTGGATTTGAATCACTTTTATCTTTACACATGAGTGTAACAGTTCAGTTTTCTCAGTGGGTTTGAACGATTCCCAGATTTTGTGATTGTTCAGATAAATCATACAGTGGACCACAAAGCTGCATTTACCTGCTGACCTCCGATAAGACTGCATAATCCCGTTTTCTTTTTTGGTATACTTACGTTAAGATGGCGCACTGGTGTGCAATCGTGCAGTATTTCTGTGCTGTATGGCTAACATCGTGCTAAATTGATTGGCCAACGGTAGTGAGCTGCATGCTGAAACACGCTGGAGTCTCACTACCATTTCTATTTTTATTTACCCCATCATATCTGTCTAGTCCTGGGCAACCTGACAGTAATATCGCCCACGTGCAGTCTCTGACTGTGCGGCACTTTGCCTGGATCAGGCTTGTGCTTTCATACATACGTTAAGATGCGGTTGTACAACTAATCGCAAAATATATCCTGATTTTCAAATAAACAGAGCAGCCTTAATGGTAAATCCACAAATTATGTTATTTCCTAATAGAAATTGAATAAGACTTTCGCGACTCCATAAAAATTGTATGAAATTTATATTTTAAAATGTGAAATCAATATATTATATACTATAGGTTTAATCGAAACTTTATTAATGAAATCTCGATTACGTTTTAATATACTTAGTATGTTTTAGCTAAGTGAATCTCAAGGTGAATAGTGCATCAGGCCTAGATGCCTAAACATGGATTACAAATGTAGCCATGGCAATTTTTATTGGTCAAAAGCATCCATGAAGATTATCGTTTGGCAAATCTTTCAATCCATTGAACAGTCAACCGTTTTGGATTCATCTAAAATTGAAAAGCGCGTGGAATCATGAGATTCTCTAATATTATAAGAAGAAATCTAAGCAAATTTTACATCAATACATGCGTTAGTTTCAAATAAAATGCGATTCTTTGCTTCCAAATGCATACAACTCTTATCACACTTGAATAATTTCAAATGAATTCTGTGCAATTATTTAACTGATAGATAAAAAGAAGTACATAATTTTTAAAATGTAATACCAAACGAAAGCTTTGAAAACCTTTGAAAAATGATTAGACCAGGAGTCAATTTATCACGTCCTTCAATCGATTAAATATTATCAGCTAGCTCATTTGCAATCGCAGAAACAACAACTGTTTTCAAGATACTCTCTTCACCTCTCGCCAGTAGATACTGACTATGATACTATATTGAATTTGATCCTGAGAAAAAATTATAATAACGCGACAGATTAAGTCTCATCCATGAGCGCATTAGAATGCGTATTTGCCAGATAGACGCTGAAACTCGCTAGAAACTAAAGCATGTTGAGTGAATTAGGAAAGACGAACATAAACATTATTGTGGCTACACGATATAACTTACTGATTAGCACCGAACCATTTGTTCTGTTAGAACCTGTGTAACCAGAAGATATGTTTTCAGATAAATTAATATGATCGACATGTAGCGAAAGGTTTACTATAAGTCTTAATGCATATTCACCAAACGATACATCACCTATGCCGAAATTACCGACATGGTTGATTCGCACATTATTTGTACTGTTGTTGTTGGCCTCCTTCATTCGAAGTCGACCATGGATGTACATCACAATCGCACAAATGTTCATGTTCTACAGCTTTTCCAATGAATAAACAGTTCGATTCGTGAGGAAAAATCTCACCCAAGACGCTTGCAACGATAGGCAGAACTCGGTCTATCGGCAGTAGTTGCACGCTGGGAGCGTGATATGCGTTCAGCAGACAAGAAATGTATTTGCCTCCAATGTAAGCGGTCAAGAGCAAGTTCTTCCCAACTAGTAGCGTCAATGCCAAGATCTATCATACCTTTTTTGAAAACGTCTTTGTACCGCAAGTGCCGTTTGCCTAATGGTCGACTTCCTAATTGCAACTCACCATATTAGTAGATCTTTCGGATTTCGACCATTTTTCATTCTCTAGACATGGTCAAGCCACCGCAGGCGTCCCTGTCGTAATATGGTGAACATGCTCTGTAGACCAGCTTTTGAGAGCACTTTAGCATTAGTCACTCTGTCCATCCATGATATGTTCGTAGATGGTAATCAATTCGCACTGTATTTTCAAACAAATCTCAAGCTGACTGGTGTAACTCTTGCTTAATTTTATAAACATGTGACAGTCATGGGTAGTTACATTACACTCTGTGATTCTACGCTCTAAGTTACGAGCACAATCAAAAGACCATGCATTTCTATCGCACGCACACCACGTTTGTCTTTTAATGTTTAAACTTACCAGGCTTAGTATCAGCATAACTTATTTATATTTAAAAGTTCTCAGATCCGCTGTATATAGACACTACAACCGGGGTCCGGCTGTTTGCTGTCATCAAATGGATTTATTGAAATTTGGTTTAGTCAGTTATATTAATTTTGATTGAATAAATCGCAAAAAGATCCACGGAAAGGATTAAAAGATGTCCTCCGCTAATGTAAATAACCAGTTTTCACACCTGTCGTTTTCCACCGTCAGTGCCAACCGTTAATCAGTGACAAAAGTTTCACAATTCGAGAGGAATGTACTCAGTTTTACCCGCATTCAGAAAAAAAATGCAATTGTAGATCATCAATTATGAATTTTTGCCACATCGATCAAACGTTCCGATATTGTAATCCATAGATCTTGGAGGAAAATTACTTATTTATAACAGACTACCAGTCGGTAAAGTACATTGACCGAATAGCTGCGCTTGCGCATAATTAGGTGCGCCAGAATACTAGAAGGAAGTGACAATGAAGAAAGATTTACTTCGTAATTTTTGGGAAACGTGAGTCAGCCTGAACATTTTTGAGATATTTCCAGCGAGAATCACAATAACATATCGTTCCCTGTTGCACTAAATGAAAAAATTATTAGGGAAATGTGTTTTATTGTAAGAAAACAAAGTACTTTCATAAACGGACTCGTTTTTCTTCAAATTTTCAGTCAATTTATTATTTCCAGAGATAATTAAATTAATTTCCGGTGGTAAAAGCTGATCGTATCACTCAATGCGCGCGTGCAATGTCAGTTAATTCAAACAAAAAATCTGCATTTTGTTTGGAAAAATTTGAAATATTATTTTAATAAATCAAGGAGGGAATTCGATCGGAGTCACCAAATTCTAGCCTGTAAAATCTGTTCTAAAATCGATTTTTATAGTGAACATTGCGGACACCCAAAGCTAGCTGACAATTCACACAAGATGCTTGAACTCAAAGTGGTCATAAAAATTCATTAGTGCTTCCTGTCTGGTAACAATTTTCCCACTTGAGAATAAATTGACTATTCGTGCGAGGCAATTCAGCTTGTTTGTTCAGGCGAATGCAAAATTTCGGATCATCACTGAATTGAACAGCGAAATTAAATAATTTCGAAAATCTGTGAAAACCACCAATTACTTTGAGAAATTCGTGATGCGACACCTGTGATAAAGTAGGTGACCAAATATTGATTAGCCACTTATAGTTTTGAGCGCTGATTTCATTTATACAATTGATTGTCGTTTTTTTATCAGAACACTGGGACAAATCGAAAGTTCAAGGTTATTTTTCCAAACATTATTCTACCAAATATTTGGTTCATTTTTTCAAATGATACATCGACATTTTGCTGCCGTGGTTTATACATCTCTAATGCTTCATAGCTTGAATTTAATCAGGCAAGAAATCATTCGTTTTATCGAAACTTTTTCGGTTTCTAAGCGATGTGATTTCTAACCAAGATAGGTGCTGTTTATTCTTGATTGCTAGAATGTGTCATAAACATAACCCGGTCTGTTGGCCAATCTTATTGTTTATACAATCTGTCACACGACGAAAGTAAAGTTCATACATCGGTCCCTAGGTTTCCAATGGCATTTAGGTTAGTGCAGTAACCCAAGATGGTGCATGGTGATGGATTGCCAGGCAGTTTTACCATGGGTTTATCAGTAACCTGTGTTCATTTGGCTGTGTAAAATTCAAAGGCACTTCAAACGCACATTTGTTTGGATGAAAGTTCTATAAGGGCTAATATTGACATGCATTCCACGTAAATTCTTAGAACCAATTCCTATTTTTTATTGTTTTCCTCAAAATCGTTAAAAATATCAAATATTAAAATCAGAAATGTTGTTCTCTTGTTTTTCAACAGTTGTGAAAAACATATACACAAAATGAAAGATACAAATATGTGGCATTGAAAATCTGTTTAATTTTTAAACTTAACTTTTCCGATTTCTTAAATACTCGCATTAAAGCGTGATGCGATATACTTAAAATTGGTTTATACACTTGAGTTTTATGTTTTAATTTCTAATTTGATACTTTTAATCAGATTGTAGAAAAAATTGTGTAACATATACATAAGTACGTAAACTGTTCCATAATTGCACAATGCGAACGGAAAATGCATATTTGCGGCAGTTTAACCTGTTATGTTGTTGGTAAAATTTAGATTGGTGACCACGCAGATGTGTGTTATTGAAATGATGTAACAAACGACTGCAAGTCTGATTTGTTTGATTAAGCACAGTCCAAATTAGTATTAAAGCTCCTCGTTCGAGCTGAATGCGAATTCAATAATTTAAGTCTCATTTCGTGTAGATAGTTAAAAAGTCCCAGGACGAGTTTTGACGCTCTGCGCTGTGAAGTTTCCAATGGACGAGTATCTTTTTTCAACCAAGGATCCCATACCGGTATAGCATGTTCGATATGAGGACGGATGTAGGTTGAAATCAATTTGCTGACAACGTTGGGATGAAACGAACTTAGTACTCTTCTAAGGAGACCCAAGTTGCTTTCAGCATTGCTGGCAGCGACTCGACATTGCATTGAGTAACTTAAGTCAGATTGGATAATGACGCCTAAATCTTTTTCGCAGGAGGCGGGTTTAATAACAGCACGACCTAGATAATATTCTTCGCTCTACTTGCTATTGAGTGACAGTAGGCTGCATTTCGAAGCATTAAGTGGCATTTCGTTGTCTAGGGACCATGTGTAAATCATATCGAGATCCCGTTGCATTTTCACATTCAGGCTGTGGAATTCATTCTGCGTCAAAGCTTTGCGTCATCAGCGAAAATAAACACCGACGACTGCACTACATTAGGTAAGTCGTTAATATATATTTAAAACAATAGCGGTTCGAAGACTGATCCTTGTGGGACACCACGAGCAACTGTAATCGACTCGACAAGTTCATTTTTGACTCTCATGTACATCTCACGGAATATCAACCATTCTTTAATCTATGCATGGAGCTTACCATGTGTTCCGTAGATAAGTAGCCTTGACGAAAATATTTTGTGATGGACACGATCGAAATCTTTCGAGAAATCGATATAAATCACATCCACGGAGTTGCCAGCATCCAGTACCTCAGACCAAGTTTCTTTTGCTAATAGCAAGTTTGTCAGGCAAGATCGTTTTTTCCTGAATCCATGCTGTGCCTCGGAGATTAAATCATTAATTTCAAAGTGATTCATCAAGGCATCAGCTATAGTGAACACCATTACTTTCGATAGCACTGGAAATAAGGTTATCGGACGATAGTTTAAAGGATATTTCTCTCGCCACCCTTGTAGATGGGACTAGTTTCTGACACAAAGCTCTGCTCGAACAGAGTAGATTATACAGAAATTTTTGCTGTTTGTTGCATACTATTTTCACGTTCGATGATAAATCAATAATAACACGGAGTTGGCTGTAAAACGTTTCCCAGATTTCCTTAGCTGAGTTGAGTTAAAGGAAATCCCATCGATTTGCAGTAGTATGAGCTCGAAGCAAGTCAGTTCACATTTGTATACGTTCGTTGAGTATTTCCTACTCTTTCGTATTGACAAATATAATTAAATGTCATGACAACATGATCATTGAATCCGAGTGGAGCTGTATAGGAAACACATTCTATCATGAGTTTTTCAGTTGTGAGTAAGAGGTCCAGGGTTGATGGGGTTTGTTCAGATCGAAATCGCGTTGGTTGTTTTAATGTTTGTAAAGAGGGGTGCAAGTCATTATTTCCTGAAGAAAGCTTTTGAATGAATCGTCACCAGTAATGTGTGTTGCAAGGGTCGGTACAATAAAATCACCGAGGAGGAGCGAATGTGAGTATGTGAGCTTCAATGCGAAACGTGTTGCATTAGAAAAACAGTGCCGGCGGCAGATGATGAAGAAGGTGGGCGATAAATTAATGCTAAGATGCACTTACGTTTATCATGCAAGTCAATAGAGCAATACAATGTATCTGGAACATCTAGCTGAGGGGAGAAATGTATAGTGCAGTTGATGCTTTCATGTAAGTAGAGGAGGTCACCGCCAACTTTTGTTGCTCGATATTTTGTGCAAATAATCATGTGTGGGATTTTGAGTTCAGAGTAGAGTATAGAATTACTTAACCAGGTTTCTGTCATTGCAATCAAATCCCAAGACGCCTCGGACAATCGTCAATACAGTTCAGTGAACTTGCCCAGAAAGCTCTGAGCGTTGTTGTAACAGCAAGATAGAGATAGATAGAGCTCATAATAGTGGAAGCGCCGACCCAGAATTGGTCGGCTGCTCCAGGTGTTTTTTGTCTCAGCTGCATTTGATTGACTTGGTAGGAAAGTCATTTCATGAACAATAGTGTTCGTACGTTTTATGCCGTATACAGCCTGAATACGAATTTCAGAAGGTTCGAATCCTTAGCATTGATACCACGCCTCGAGTATTCTATCCTTCATCTCATCTGTGCGGATTGATATTTTGAGAATAGGAGGCTGATGCGATTTAATTTTCGGTTTAAGGCGCATAACATGCTTCGTTATTATGTCATTTAAATCTAGGATCTCTTGTAAAAATCGCCATTCACTGCAATAGTGTTGCAGACGTTTACTGGATTCTGAACATTTCTTTCAACTAGGGTTTTTTTGTACGAAACGTATGTAAGCATATGTGAGAGAACAAAATGGGCGTGTCAACCAACAGTGGATTGATAGTTCACACATTGTTCGAGGCAATCGTTTCCTGGTCTTACTATCCCCAAATGATAAATACAGAACACGAAACTGATAGTAACGTGTGAGCGAGTGGAATGCGGAATTTTAACCCAATATTAATTTTGAGCTTCAAGTTATACTGAAAACTTCATTGATGTAGCGATATTTCATGAAAGCATGCGAGTGTGTCTAATCACCAAAAAACGGAAGCACAACAACTTCTTCACTCTCTCGTATTTGAAACATTCGCATTCTTAAAAATCAATTGTATATGAACATTCATTTGTTGATTGTTGTGAGATTTTGTAAGGAATTTAATGCTAGATTATATTGATTTGAAAAATATATTGTTCTATATGTATGCAAAAGCAAATATATCCACAATAAATGGTATAAAACACTGTACTCAATTACTTAAAGCCTATTCGGATTTCTTTTATATGTCAAGCAATGGTGACTCGTGCAATTACATAATATCATACCTTATCTTCCCTATCTTATTTAAACAAAGCTATATATATATATATATATATATATTCCCATGAAGACCGTGTCCAAGTTGTAAAGAATTAACTTTCGCGCAGAGCATCGAATTGAATATCAACATTAATTTAAAGCTTAAACAAAGATGTTGAAACGGTCTAAAATTTGTTCATCCAGCTCACATTTTGAGCAATTTTTTAGTATATTTGCAATGAATAATATTTTACCTTTCCCGAATCGGTATATTTTCTGAAAGCAATTTGTCACAAACACTTCTGTCTGTGCAGCTGGATGAATAGGTTTCATGTGATTGTAATTAAAAGGGATGCGAGACCAATCCGAATATTCGCGAAACAGATAATTATCGATCGATCGTTGTTGAAAGATGACTTTTTCGAATGTAGACATTGACGATAATTGCAAACAAAGCTCTTTTAAATAAACATAGCGGAGTCCATCCATAACATGGGATTTGTGGTTAAATCATATACATCAATAATAAAACATATAACTATAGATGCTAAAAAACATGTAAAAAAGCATATGTTTAGCAGTAATGTTTTGCTGAAACTAAAGAGCGGCGAGAGCCATCTTTATACCCAATTTACGTTAATACACTATTACTATCGCATGACTGAGCAAAATAATTCAAAGAAAAATGACAGTTTCTGTAATAAAATATTCATTTGTATGCTTTTCCGTCACAAAACATCCCACGACCGGTTTTGTGCTGTTTGCACTCATCAGGTAGGGACAGTAAGATCAGGAATCCTAAACAAGTAGCGATTGTATGCCACTGTTGCATAATGCTGGTACGACCAACCTGTTCAATCGCATGTGTCCAAACACATGTTTACTGAAGTTAAACCCAGAACCATGAAACAAAATATTCATTTGCATGCTTTTCCCTCACAAAACACCCACGACCGATTTTGTGCTGTTTGCACTCATCAGGTTTGGTAAACGAGTAGCGATTGTATGCCACTGTTGTATAAGGCTAGTACGACCAACCTGTTCAATCGCATGTGTCCAAACACATGTTTAATGGGGTTACACAAATAACCATGAACCAAAATATTCATTTGCATGCATTTTCATAACACACACCCCACGACCGGTTCCATGCTGTTTGCACTCATCATGTAGGGACAGTAAGATCAGGATCCGCATGCGCTTGAAACAATGGTGGAATGTTAAACAAGTAGCGATTGTATGCTACTGTTGGATAAGCCTGGTACGATCAACCTGTTCAATCACGAAACCGGTCGTGGGGTTATGTGTGATGGAAATGCATGCAAATGAATATTTGGGCTTTGGGTTTAACCCAATTAAACATGTGTTTTGACAGTTTCTGTAGTTTTCATATCACACTGTATTTCTGTTATACTTTTAATATTGTTTTGCACCTCTGTTAGGCCATAAAATATTCGGCAAACGAAATAATACAAAGTCAGACTTGCGGAAAATTTAACAAATTTCACCAAATATTATGTGCAATAACTCAAATTAGTAAATTATATGTCTCGGTTCTCTTTTAATCCAATTTTCATAATTTCCGCTAATTTGCATAACTATATGACCGCGGGACAATGGCGGGACATATGTCTGATAATGTTATTATATATACCTGAAAGAATAAAGTAGATAATCATAACAAAATATTCTTAACAGGCGTTATACATCTAAATATGAAATTGCAATTTTGTATATTCGTAGAATCAATACCAATTGAATTATCAGGGATTATCTTGAATCTTGAATTATCAGGGATAGCCTGGAAAGCGATAAAAATGTTTGGTCGTAGCAATGAATTCATTTGAATCATTGAAGGTGAAAAATAATGTTCTTTATCTTATTTTGATTATTGATTTCTTATTTTGCAGCAAAATGTTGTACCCCATCCGCTTATTTGGAAACTGTAGAAAAGTAATGAATATTGCAAAATGGATTGATGTGAATGATTTGAAATTTGGTAAGTGAAATTATTTAGAATGTTATATACTCATGAGTAATATATTTCGTGAAATATACAATTGAGCAAAATGCTCGTTGATTTGTTGGCATGACGTGACACTCATTGAACAATGTTCTTTATAACGAATTTACAAACTTTATGTTCATTTTGCAAAGGATAATTTTTTGATGTATTTTCACGTTAGTATTTGATATTCGGGGTATATCATTATTCGATGGAATTTTCAGGTTTTCAAACAAATCTCTAAATTTCAATATCGAAATTTTAATATCTCGCTAAATTAACCGGAAACGAAATTGAAAATAGCGGATAATTTTTAATGGTTGCTGTTGAATGTGAAATATCATTTATTGTTCCAATTAAAGACTTTATCTTGGTTGCAATACGCTAATGACGGAAATTAACTGGATACTGTTTATATGTTAGCATGCGGACGTTCAGAATTATATCAATCGTTTATTCTGTCCTGTGACATTCCTCAGCGACTCGTTGGAAATATCTAAGCCAAAAATTTAGTTACGAATTTTGTTGATATCATTGCAAGAGTATTAAATCTAATAAATCGGGACGTGTTCGCGCTTCTGCAAGTAAACTCGTGTACAAAATCTCGAGGACGCTATATACACCCCAAACTGCTTCACTCTGCTGGCGTTTACTATTCACATTTGAGGTTAACCTTTCGAAACTAGACCCTTCACCAATGAATCCAGCAAAATTAATAAGTGCCAAGAAGAGGTTAAACACCTATCCTATATAGAAAAATCTTACAATTATGTAGGATGTAATAAGTTTGTCTTTGTCTGATTTTAATTGGCTCTGGGATTTTAAACGATTTTGTACCTCTATGCTCTGTGGCTCACATAAACATCCCTTGCACACTACTACCGGTTTCGGGCTGTTTACCGTCATCAGGTGGAGACAGTGAGATCTAGTTCAGTGATCCCTGAAACAGATGAAAAGCGGTAATCAACGTTAAATTTGTATGTCACTGTTATATAGGAACCACGATGTTCAAATACAGGAATCTCTTTGTGATGTACCTCGTTCTTCATATGAAAATTCGAATGAAATTGAAAGATTTCATGCCGTTGAATAGCTGATGATATTCTACATCATCTCCAATCTCAACCAGGTTATCACATTCTCTTTCAATTCTTACAAAAACTGTTTTTTTGAGATTTTTCGTCTAACTTTTCGGCTTCTCGTGCTGTTGCGATTGGCAGAATGTCGGCGTTTTGTAAATCATCCGCAAGCAATCAGTTAACAGTTAACACAAGTTCTCTTTACACAATCTACACTATTTATGAACTACATTGATCATATCATTTGTATGCAATATATACAGCAGTAATTCAACAATTGAATCTGAAATGTTGGCAGTATTTCAAACATGAGCTTTAAAATAATTTAAACGTTGTGTGTTGCTTACATCCCCCGCAGTAAAAAAGAAATGGTAAACAATGTGAACAACCTTGTTTCCCAATTATCCAGTGCTTCAAGACTCACTGAAACTAATCTTACTGTCTCAACCTGATGACGGCAAACGGCCAGGAACCGGTAGTGGTGTGTAAGTGCGGGGTATGTGAACAACACATTTCTTTGGTCAAACATAAGTGCCTTGAGTGCTTGTCCAAGAATCACTTTGTGATTCTGTGTTTGAACATCGTGGTTCGTTGTACGAACCCTATGTAACAGTGGCATCCACGTGTAACTTAATTTAAACGTTAGTTCAAAATCTGCATTTGCATGATTTTCCATCACACACATGCACACACCACATGACCGATTTCGTGCAGTCTGTAGTCATCAGCTAAGGACAGTACAATTACGATCCGCGTGCATTGAAACAGTGAAACAATGGAAAACAAGTTGGGTTGTGTTAGCCATTGTTTGTTTGATCAAAGATGTTAAATTTCCCAATAACTATTCATCAATTAAATGAGTATTTAAAATAAATAAGTATTCAACAAACTGTATGAAATACGGATATAAATGTATAACACGCGTAATATAATTTGCTAGCATTCTATTTCTTGAAAATTTATTTTCATACTAATATTTTATGCCTTTTTGCGCAACGCTTGCGCGAGAATTTCCCATGACATTATATAAATATAATAATAACATCATATTTGAAACATTTACCAGTTATATAAAAATGTTTGTTTTACAAAACCATATTATATATATGTTGAAAATCTAAAACAACAATGTAGTTTTGAGCGATATCTGGCTCGTGAATAAACTACTGTGCTCCTTGGAGGAACGTTATCGAAAAGATTTTGTAGAAATGCGTACAATTATTTCTTTTTTGTTTGTGCAAGCCGTGCAAATTTTTAAGCAAATGTTTCATCTTTGAGTGTTTAAAACAATATAAGCAATTATAAATGTATTTGTGAATTTGGACGACATATCAATGATAGTAAAACTTGAAATATATATTTTTATTATTTTCATTGTCTGATAACGAACAACTAATTCTGATCCCTTGTTCCAGAAATCAGATATTCTTATATAGAAATCGATATCTTTATTTCGGTTTCACTATTTGTTACTAGAATCTGAATGGAAATATCATTGGTTATTTGCTCCTGAACGGCGGAAGTCACTTTTATGGACAAATAAAACTGGTTTGTCAAAAAGAGCTTTTACCAATCGGTCGGCCGCAAAACTAACCAATCATAATTTACTATTATTAATTCAAAACTTGATTTGAAATGCGAGCTAATTTCATTCATTTCAAATATTCATATCATTACAATAAATGAACAAACTGAAACCAACGATTCCATAAATTCAATGCATCCGCTTGTTATGTGATTGTTTCTTTCTCCGCAGTATCCAACTTTGTCGATCACCATACGCCTTGTTACATATGCTGATCTTCCATCGAATTCGTCTGTACAAATTTTATTGGACATTTATGTGGATACTCCTGCCTCCTCACATGTTCAACGTTGCAGGACATAGTGAGTGGTATAACAATCACATCACATCAATAGTTTTTTCTGTTGTCGTAAAAAATTAGCTGTTGTGTTCATGTTGTTCGATACCCGGGATTTGTGCAAATTGAACTGCTAAAATATGAAAACGATACTACTAACCACATGAAAACCAGATATGGCATTTATTTAGTGCTATTAAACGACTAAGAATTTTATGGCAGCAAACTAATGATACTGATTTGATAGAAAAATTATATTCCGTGAATATGGTTTCATTATTTTATTTTTTATTTGATGAGATTAAGTTGGTAAATCGCAAATCTATTCGGAGAAAATGAACGGATTATTTGTTGACTTGACATCCGAACATCAATTAGTTAAGTCAAAACAAATTCAATTATATTCTACCGCCGTTTATAGCTTTGTCCAAAGATTAGTTCAAAATATCACTCAAAATAAATCTATTATGTTTAACCGATCGATTAAATGAAGAACAAAATAATATTCCAGTTGGTCATTTGGGTTAAATTAAGAAAAGAATTTTCAGCCTAGAATATTGGTTGATATTTCTAATAATAATTGTCAAGAATCGCTGCGTTTAAACAAATATTTCCCACAATTTTCATCATCTTTTGTGTAGCTCGCAATTTGTTGTAAATTTTTAATTATTGAATTTCCCCAAACTTTATGCGGTAAATTTGAATGAGATTGAGCCGAAATTATTCTGCCTTTTACTCAGCTGAGCTTACTATAGACATTTTCAGAAACGAAAACAATAGGATAGAATTTGAAAGTAATTATGGGAATGTGAGCAATACATCACTATGAGAATATATATTCTAATGCTCGGTTCGGTAGAAGCAATGAAGAATAGATTATATGAATTTCTTAACATTGAATATTACAGTACGTTGATGTCATGTTTAACACAGCTCAAATTTTATAAATACAGTTTGAATGGAATTGAATAAAAGAATCAATCAGGATTGTTGTGCTTTTTATTTAGCATCCAGTTCATGGAATCTTTATATTTTTTGCCTTTTCCCAAGTTCATGACAATTAGTTTAAAATTATTATATTATATATGTATATGAAAATTTATGTTTACTACTGCAGTCGTTTCAAATATTGACTATTCCTTTAAGGATTTGTTGTGATAACCTCCTACGATCAATGATTACCAAGGATATATACATCAATAGTGAATAATAACTTCGTAATCCACGTTTGATCACGTAAATGATCATTCAGATTACGAAGTCAAAATCTATTTCACAAAGTTTATAGCGATATTCAATACTCAATGTAACGACAGAGTTATAATTTTACCGGCGTTTTTGCCGTTCGTTAATACAAAACAACACCTACTTTCTTCCAGTTTGAAGATGTCCTTTATTGTAAAACGACGGACATATAAAACCATTTAAACTTTTATTTCTAATAAATTTTAAGTGTCCGGTATATAGCTATATTCAATTCAATCAGAAGGATGTTTTAGCTGTTATATTGCCTAGTTAAATATGACAAAGGTATATTTAGATCTGCGATCCATTTGAAGATAATAAATCCTAAGTTACCTAGCCAGCACATCCAAAAAATAATTTTGAGTTAATAGCTGAAGCCTTGTTCCTTAAAATTCAACATTGGTGCTGTTTTGCTATCAATTAAAAGTTAGCCGGGCAAATAAGTATACATCATGGTTACAATTAAAAATAAATTTTACACCACTGCGACTCTTCAGACACCGAATACATGAATTCGGTGGAATCTTCAATTGAGTTGAACGCTCAGCAACCCTCCGGTTTGGTAACAAAATCATCTGAAAGAATTATTTAGACTTTCTTATTTTACAAGCACCTGATTGTATGTGTATTATGATGAATAATTACAGAAAACACATCAGAGGACATCCCACATGTAGAGCGAATGATCATCTTAATTAGAATTTAGAATCTACTGTGTGTGATTTTGATACAAGCGGCAGTGTGGTCCATATTAATGTGAAATTAGTTGGTTATGAAGGTCAGCACATATTTTGGACCGTTCAACTGCTCTAAAGTAGATCTACAATGAAGTTCACTAGTTGGCACACCGTTCACAAACGCAAGCAAATTGATCCAACAGACTTGCGGAAAATAAAGCATAAAAATGTTTACAGTGTATCGATTCAATAAGGCCACGTGTTGATATAATCACTTTATTTGGATTGCTTGGTTCGACGAAGCGTCTGTTCTAAACGAAACTTTGAACCTTACTCAAAGACAAGTAGCGCTTGTATGCCACTGTTGGATAAAGCTGGTACAACCAACCTGTTCAATCACATTTGTCCAAACACATATTTAATGGGGTTAAACACATAACCATGAACTAAAATATTTATTTGCATTCATTTCCATCACACACACTCCACGACTCAAATATGTTATTATATATATATATATATATATATATAAATATATATGTATGTATGATATCGATATTATTTTTAATAAATTCCGTTCTGATTCATTACTCTCAAACAATTGTGCATATAAAAATTGACAGTGGGTAAACTTTAGCTGTTCGGGACCATTTTTAGTTTGCAACTCGCTGTAAGAAGCAATACAAACAAACGATTAAATCTTGTGTATGTCAGGTTAAATTTCTCAAAACTAATTTGTATTAACAGCACAATGATAAGAGCTAAATCATACAACTTATGAGCATTTGACCAATTTTTCTGATGATTGCACATTTAGTCAGATGTTTCAAGCCCAAAGCTTTATCCATATTCATGCATACAAACGACAAAATCAATAAAAAAGATTAAAATCTCATGCGGCATTTTGTCAAGTGATTGATATTTTAATTACCAGAACGCACTTTTGCTGAGCTAATCAGAAATAAGCACCGTCACATTAAGCGAGCAGATAAAAGAAAAAACTGCCCTTTCCAATTAATTTGTGTAAAACTAAAAAACGTGATTTCAAATTAGCAAAATATTAGTGTGCTATGAGATGGATATACGCGTGTATTCGCTTGACGTAATCAAATGCTTGTATTTTTCATGATGATGTCGGATTGTTTTAGATCAAAATCGCTCTGACTTATGACTTGCTATCACTCATTTGATTCATTAGATGAATCTTCTGCCGACGTGTTTGATTCCAGCACGATAGTATAGTGCATTCAATTATTTCAATCGCGATATCGAATACTGTTTATCAATATTGATGTTTCCTTACACATATTCAATATTACAGAAATAAACAACATATAACATACTATTAGTCAAATACACCATAAATTTTATAACCTTTATTAGCGAATCACCCAGCACGAGATGTTCTAAATGTTGGAAAGTCAAACAATAGCTCTTGATACCTCAAGCAGCCACAATATATTTGTAACGCGATCAATCCCGTTTGATTTATCCGAGTGGATTATGTGATATATGATTCAGCTTACCCCAATTGAGTTCACTCAACCAAATATGATAGCGTGAGGTGTGGGAACAAATCAGTTGGCAAGTTGAATACTTCAAACGATACAAAATGCAAACATTTGAGTGAAATGTTGTTGAAATGCGAGTTGCGTTCACTATCGATCAAATCAGTCAAACATTGGAGAGAAAATGTTTCATAATAAATTATTGATTTTACATAATTGCTTACATGATTTCGATAGACAGGGAGATGCAATTTGTGTTTTTTTTAACTCGTGAACTATTTTTATTTTGTTATTTAGCGTGGTTTTGTTATAGTTCATCTGGAAGGCAAATATCTACATAAACATTACATGGTTAGAAGTCAATGCAGTTCCAGGATTTCAATAAGTTAATTTCATTCGCCGTGAATAAATATTTACTTTTTTCGTTTGAAATGAAGCTTAAAAAGCTAGAACTTATCCAGTCACCGAAATTATTCTCCACAATGATCTTTCCTAATTTTCTTCGGGATAAGCTTGTTAATACAGTCATATGCTATCCAATATTAACAAGTATGCCATTTATAAATGTGTACATCCTACAATATTGGAATAAATTACATCATTAAAAACCAAGTTTTAATTGTATTATTATTTTAAACTCTTTAAAATATTCGCGCCTTATATAAATTGGCTTTTAGAAAATTTCACTTTTGACACTCCGGTGAGCATGTCAAGGAAATATGTGGCATAAAACTGTCAAGCGTTAACAAAACGGTTGACCATAGCGCAAAAATCAATAAAAAATTTCCGAACCCTGTAATTTACGAAATGACTCAATCTACCAAGTGGATAACAAAATTTTCAAAACGAGTTCAAATTATGCTTGACTTGAAATTAAATGCCACGAACAATCTTTTACCGATATCAATTAAATTTTCAGTGTCAATAAACCGTGTTTATAATCCAAACTTGAGTAAACATTGCAAAGTTCTCAAATAAATCAATATTTTGAAAAAAGACGCTCATACATCCATTTGTGCATCAAATGTTATCAAAATCACTGAACTTTTATCAGGTAGTCACAAAAAATGAGGTTCTAAATTCCGGAGCGAAGATAAAATTTTATTTAATCAAAAGTAATTTGGTTTCTTTTTCTGACACAATCTTATGATGCTTGAATCTCAGCTTTTGAATTTCTACGCGTCAAATCTGAAAGTATGTAATTTGTATTCCACCAAAGGTATTTCTCGGTTTCGTATCGATGAACTTAAAGCGTAAAAAACCAAATAGTAATAACGCTAAAATGGTTGAATACTGATGCCTAATGACTTTGCGAATAATATTTTCATGATTAAAAAACATGAACATTTATAAAATATGAAATAAAATAAAAATTATAAAATAAAAATTATGGGATCCATTACAAAAATTTTTCGTTTTCTTTATTATTAAAATCAAGAATTCTCAGCTACCTGCACGAATCACGTTCGCATTAATAACATGAAATCAATAAATTTCAGAAGCACGGTAAAACTTTCCGTCAAGTAAATCAATATGTTTTACTTATTGCTGCTTTAAAATATCATAATTGACAAATCTGATATACAACCGAAGCATTCCACGGAAAGTTCTCGCCTCCCTTTTTAATATGAAAAATGCGTATTGAATTGAACAGTAGAAACATCGACGAATGAAATGTAATCATTTTTGCCGTCACAATTTAAATATTGGAATATGGTTTTGGCTTTGGGCACGTTTTAAAACTGATCCCCCGACCACATATTGTCATAATAAAATAAAAGTGTTAATTGCTTGATATGTGGAAATTCTAGAACGTTAATATAAGAATATCTTGCAAAACCGGCTACAAACAGGCCAGCAATAAGACCAGTCCAAATAAAGACTTCCAACACTGAGCACATCTGGGTGCGAATTTACTGCTAGATGAATGTGCATTCGCCCATCGATTTGATGTGAGATTTATTTTGAAAAGAGTTAAAGTCAATATCACCTGGGCTCGGGGTATATAGCACACTTTTTTAAATGAGTGTTTCCCTGCCATGACATCCGATGATTAAGATCACAAGTCTGAGCACAAGATACATTAATAAACTTGCTACATGACGAACATAATCACAATCGTCGATATCGTACAACATGGACCAAGGCAACCAAAATTAAATTAAGTGGGAACTAAAATCAATCATCTAAGGCATAACTCTCGTCTAGTCGAGAAGATCTCGGCGTGGTAATTCAAAGCACGGTCAATCAATGGAACACATTCGATTGGATGGGATCTACTGACCAATGATAACGCAAACGACAAACAAGGACAACGCAAAAGACAAGCCAACCAGATAGATGACTACACAAAGCAGATAATGAATAATATGCCTTGAACAGTTTGCTTCAGAAAATTTTGACTAATGATGATGTTATCTAGCTTGGTTACGGAACGTTGTTACCCAAAGATACATGCTCGGAGAAAAAATATGAGCTATACAGACTAACCCAGATTGCATACATCCTTCGAAATTTTTATTTGAATGTTTATTAGTCTGAAATGCAGTTTTGAAAACATGCAAACGCATGCACATTGACTAATTAGCTTAATATATAGATATATATCTATAATAATATAATAGAATATATTTATTTGTGAATCTAGAAATAAAGCATGATGTCGCTCTGTAAATCCAGCTCAACAGCGATTTGTGTTGATTAAAAATAAAACATATTCCACGAAAATTCATTTGAGCTGGAAATAGTTGAACGATATGCAACAGGTAAAACGTCTCATTGTATATGTGTGAATTGCATATAAACGAACGTACAATTACAAAATAATTTTTTCCAATAATTTTTTCTAGCGAGTACGCTGGGTATTTTATACATTGAGATATGTAAAATATCTGCGACAACAAATAAACTTCAAATATTTAGGGAGTAAAATTATACGAGAATAATATTTAACAATGGATGAAATTGGTATTCATTTGATTTTTGTTCTTATTTTAAATACGAAGAGTTCGTATTTTAAAATATATGCTCAACGAAACTGAGCATTTTTTACGTATTAAATTTTTTGCATAGAAAAATAAACGGATTTATTTTGTTCATTACTACTGATAAAATGAAAGTAAACCATAAATTTGAAAGTAGGTCGAAGTTAACTGGACATAAAATAATAATAAACAGTCATAGATAGAAAGGTTATAGGTTCTTACGTAAAATCTTGGACGCTTTGATAGATAGCAGAAATGCCTGGTAACAAAATTCATAAGATTATCATCCCGTTTACCAAATCAACAAACACAAAAATAGTTGCCATTGGAGGAAGTTCGTAGGAAGCTCGCCTGGACAACGTTGATGACAATATCAAATATTTTTATAAAATATTTGCTATATTGTTTATATGATTTACTCTAAAATGTGATGGACTATACTGAAAAAGTTTAAGAGATATATAGTACTTCTCATATTCTAATATTAGAATACAATTGCCTTTTAAACTCGAGTAGAACGTCGATTCGCTAAATATGTTATGAACGCGCTACCTCTGTATTTGCTGGATTTGCTAAA
>JACCGJ010003595.1:0-15177 GCA_013407085.1 Atriophallophorus winterbourni
GCTTTTCTGAGCTCGGATTCGAAAGCTTGTTCGAATTGCGCAGCAGGATCAGATGTGCATATAAGACGGATATCAATCATAGGCTAACACTAATTTTTCGCAGTGAAATCTAAGCTGCAGAAGAATATTGGAATTCAGCGGTATGCCCGAACGTTGATTTCCGTCACCGTTTATCCCATCAGATAGATTTTAAGATATAACGAATGACTAATGGCTACCGTTATTTTTCGCATTATTGTTAATTTGATTTTCATGTCTGTAATTACTTATCAGTAGCAGATCCTACGAAATATCTAAAATGCTTCTTACGTTATCTGAGATGCTGGAACGTACGGACACTGCTGGTAGTCAAGCAATCACGATGCGCTCTTTATTGGACTACCAAGTAGATGTTGCTTGTCTTTCCGAGGTCTGCCTTCCAGGACACGAATCCAAATCGATCAAGGTCCCCGGAGTCGATCGTACTTATTGGCTCTTTTATAGTGGGCCCGAGGATGGATCTGGTTAGCATGGAGTAGCGATAGCGCTCAGCGACCATGCTAAACAAGCACTCATGTCATGGATGCCTGTATCCCCGAGAATCGCGGTGGTCCGGCTGAGAGGGTCACCCTTTGAATATAACAGTCGTTTCGGTGTATGTCCCAACCCTATCAGCCAACCAAACTACAAAAGACGACTTCAATAACCAACTTCAATTCGTAGTCGATAGAGTTGCTGGAAACTACGTACCGGGTGTGGCTGGTGACTGGAACGCTCGTACAGGATCAGAAGATTCCACAACAAACCGAATCCTAGGAAAATTTGGCCTAGGGCAGCGCTGCGCGAATGGCGATCGACTGATCGAGTTTGCGGCCTACAATCACCCATGCGTCTGTAACACTAAATTCCAGCACCCTAAAAAACAGTTGGTCACATGGTACTCGAATGATGGCAAAACGGCGAACCAGATCGATTATGTTCTAATTCGTGCACGTTGGATGTCTTCGGTGCTCGACTGTAGGTCCTATCGTGGTGCCGAAACAGGGAACGCAGCAGGAACCGATCACACACTTGTGCGCGCAAAGCTCCGACTTCGCCTGCTAAACCGCCAAAAAAAACTCCTAGGAAGCGCTTAAACTTGGAAGCCTCAGGAAACCCGGCACAACGTAAGAAGCTCATTGACGATATCGCTGAGCGGTTGGATGGGAGTGATGCATCAGTCGAACAACAGTGGTCCAGACTGAAGACCGCTACTCAGACTGCAGCACTAAAAATCCTAGGCACGGCCTCTCGTCGCCGACGAGATTGGATTTCTCAGAACACCATCGAGCTCTCTGCCCGGGCAAGAGACGCCCGAATGCATGGTGCATCTGATTATCGCCTCCTTAGGAGAGCTGCTACACGATCAGCCCGCAAGGATCGTCAGCTATATCGGGCGGAAACCGCATCCGAAATGGAAGCCGCAGCAAGTATAGGAGACTTTGGACGACTGTTTCGCCTGATTCGCAGAGCATCTGGAAGCTGTGGTTTTTGTACGAATCTTCGAGATTCGTCAGGACAGATGATATTTGACCTTCATCAAAAGATAGATAGGTGGGTTGAGCACTTCAGTCAGCTACTGAACCGCCCGTCATCTATCAATGCAGTATTTACTTCCCCCATAAATAGCTGTGAATACCCGGTCAACTGCGAGGCACCATCAGAATACGAGATATCAAGTGTTTTACGACGAATGCAGAATGGTAAATCGCCAGGTGAGGACGGAATTTCCGTTGAACTTATTAAAGCCTGTGCCGACGTATTATTACCTCCGCTACATCGGCTGTTTTGTTCGATCTGGGAGTCGGAAGTTTTCCCATCAGACTGGGGGATGTCTATCATTCTACCACTGCCGAAACGTGGAGATAAATCTGTGTGCTCCAATTACCGCGGAATAAGTCTAATCGACACCGCTGCTAAAGTGTTTGCAACGCTCCTGCTTAATCGGTTCTCCGCCGAAAGAAATCTGCGCACCAGAGTTAACCAAGGTGGATTTCGCCCTGGGATGGGTTGCGTAAATCAAATATTTACTTTACGCAGGATCCTCGAGCACCGTGCACGGTATCAACAGCAAACGATAGCTTGCTTTATTGACTTCCGCGCCGCCTTCCACTCCGTAGACCGTGGTTGTTTATGGGACATCATGCTATCGGATGGGGTTCCATTAAAGCTCGTCAACCTAATCAGAGCCTATTACAGCTCTACAAGGG
This sequence comes from Atriophallophorus winterbourni, assembly GCA_013407085.1. NCBI lineage: Eukaryota > Metazoa > Platyhelminthes > Trematoda > Plagiorchiida > Microphallidae > Atriophallophorus > Atriophallophorus winterbourni. The sequence goes on from JACCGJ010003595.1 coordinate 2,229, forward strand.
CACGGATTCTTGTCTACGGTAAAGAATCGCGTGAATTTAACTTGCACACAGGAGTCAGGCAAAATTGCCCGCTATTGCCGGTTATGTTTAACTATGTCGTAGACTGGATAATGAAGCAGGCGTTAACAGACTATCAAGGGGTGCAAATGTCAACGGATCTATGGATTTCCGACCTTAACTACGCTGACGATATAGTCGTTCTGGGCGACAATATCGAAATGCTGCAAAGCGTTTTAGACCGCATTAGTGTCACTGCCGCGAAAGTCGGTCTTGAGATAAACGCGGCTAAAACCAAGGCATTTTTTATACCGACACACCAGGCATCCAGCCACTTCGCGTCCAGGGTTGTCCGATTGAATACGTTCCAGTCTTCAAATACCTCGGCTCAAGTATATTGCCCAATGGTGAGGCGAAAGATGAAGTGAAGTTAAGGGTCGATCGTGCTCGTAATGCGTTTTTGCAGTTGTAGAGCACCCTTTGGCGCAAGCCCGGGATCAGCCTAAAAATTAAGACGCGTGTTTATCAAGCAGCGATCCGCCCTGTACTGCTTTACGGATGCGAGACATGACCTCTAAGGTCACAGGATGTACGCACATTAAAAGTGTTCGACCATTGGTGCCTCAGGGTAATCTTGGGCATCCGATATACTGACCGAGTATCTAACGCAGCCGTACGAGAGCGTTTCAGCGGACTATCTCCACTTCCCGCTCACATACAACGGCGAAGGCTGCAATAGTTTGGCCACGTCCTCCGAAAGACAGACACAGCACTTCCAAAACTCGTCCTCGACCCCAAACCCGTTCGCACCTGGCGTCGGCGGCAAGGTGGTCAAGTGAAAACCTGGCTGTCAGCTGTGAAAGAGGATGTAGACACCCTGGGTCTGCGTACCGTCTACGGAGTTCGCAGGTGGGAACCAGACTGGATCACGATCTACAAGGATCTCGCCTCCAATCAACGTGCGTGGGCTGGTGCGATCCGAGACATCAATGAAGCCGGCTAATCCACCCGTGGAGCCAGCCGCACGAAAGTAAAAAGTAAAGTGAGTAAGTACTTTTATCCAATACAAGGTAAGATGATATTGATTAATCAAGCTGTATGTGGTTATTTAATAACTTTGTGGAGAAAAAGATTTGATGTATATTGCTACTCATCAGTGCTGGACCATGCGACATATCGAACTTCATTCAAGAGGATCGTCATGGTAAGAATTAGTAAACAAATTACAATCTTATTTGATCTCAACATTATTTTAAATCTATATTACTTTTGTAGGATCATGCTTGCATGTAAACGTGTGCCAGATATGTGAGATGAGCAGCACGGTCATAGACTGCACGCGGGCTAATATATTGTCATCCTGGTTCAGCCTAGACATAAATGCAAATGATAATAGTAATGGCAGTGTGACTGCGGCGTGTTCCAACATGTACATCACTCCCGGTTGCAGATAAATGTATCTCAGTGTAAGCTTCACAGCACCGGAATAGTGCAGGATTGCACATCCGTGCAAATCTCACGCTTCACAATCATTGCTACCCCCATAAAGCGAATTAGCATTTATGAATTTATACACGGGCTAATATATTTGGGTTGCGCTGTAAACCTGAGTAACGTGAAAATGTGAACCGACATTTGTTGTTTTCCGATCTCTGTTTCCGTCCATCCGATCGGATGATAGGTAACCTGACACTGAATAAATCTGTTGTTATTTTTCATGTAAGCAACTATTTATCAGTAGCAGACACTTTGAAAAATTCAAAAAGCTCGTCACGACGTTCGGCAACGTAAGCACAGGACTGTGGTTTTTCCTATTTCAGGTCTGCAGCATTCAATGTCGTCCGCCTCCAATGCGTGTTGTACATGATCATATTTTTAGTAGTCCCAGGCCACACTGTCTCGGCTACGAGTCGGCCGACTTACGATTCTCGAATTAGCATTCATGAATCTTCCGCAGACCGCCAAATTTAGAAGCCAATTATACCCGTCCAATCATCAAGCCACTGGCTACATCCATTTAGGACCATGCCACGGAATTCCGTCGCAAAGTAAAGAAATGGTTTACGCGCATACGACAACTCATCAGCATGAGATCTTTCGAAATATACACGATTTTGTGTACGACATCGCACAATGGAGGAACTGGAATCGAAGTTTCTCATATTTCGCTTTTCGGGTGGCCGTATCGCCTTTTCGTAGTGCTGGTCGATCGCGTGATAATCATTATCGTAGTCTCACTTCTTACGACATTGGCCACCATCCGCCATCTGACCGATCGCGAATGCGCAATGTGAATATTTCTCCAAGTTGCCCGCGCGAGTGTCGATGTGTGCCCCATTGGTTTTGCAGTTCTCCGATGTCGCTGTTCCCACTTTCATCCGATACAAGGTGAGATGACATTGATTAAGCAAGCTGTGTGTGGTTATTTATTAACTTTGTGGAGAAAAAGATTTGATGTATATTGCTACTCATCAGTGCTGGACCATGCGACATATCGAACTTCATTCAAGAGGATCGTCATGGTAAGAATTAGTAAACAAATTACAATCTTATTTGATCTCAACATTATTTTAAATCTATATTACTTTTGTAGGATCATGCTTGCATGTAAACTTGTGCCAGATATGTGAGATGAGCAGCACGGTCATAGACTGCACGCGGGCTAATATATTGTCATCCTGGTTCAGCCTAGACATAAATGCAAATGATAATAGTAATGGCAGTGTGACTGCGGCGTGTTCCAACATGTACATCACTCCCGGTTGCAGATAAATGTATCTCAGTGTAAGCTTCACAGCACCGGAATAGTGCAGGATTGCACATCCGTGCAAATCTCACGCTTCACAATCATTGCTACCCCCATAAAGCGAATTAGCATTTATGAATTTATACACGGGCTAATATATTTGGGTTGCGCTGTAAACCTGAGTAACGTGAAAATGTGAACCGACATTTGTTGTTTTCCGATCTCTGTTTCCGTCCATCCGATCGGATGATAGGTAACCTGACACTGAATAAATCTGTTGTTATTTTTCATGTAGCGACTATTTATCAGTAGCAGACACTTTGAAAAATTCAAAAAGCTCGTCACGACGTTCGGCAACGTAAGCACAGGACTGGGTTTTTCCTATTTCAGGTCTGCAGCATTCAATGTCGTCCGCCTCCAATGCGTGTTGTACACGATCATATTTTTAGTAGTCCCAGGCCACACAGTCTCGGCTACGAGTCGGCCGACTTACGATTCTCGAATTAGCATTCATGAATCTTCCGCAGACCGCCACATTTAGAAGCCAATTATATCCGTCCAGTCATCAAGCCACTGGCTACATCCATTTATGACCATGCCACGGAATTCCGTCGCAAAGTAAAGAAATGGTTTCCGCGCATACGACAACTCATCAGCAGGAGATCTTTCGAAATCAGCAATCGAACACAAAGCCACATCAAATGACCCTCGAGAGTGGACTGAAGCCAGATAAAGAAATCTTTTTTGGCCAAAAAGAGGACTCGATTTGCGCCTCTCAACCTGAAACGACCGATATGCTACTTAACTTGTCAAAAAACAGAACAGTGTCGACTCTTCCAGAGTCGGCGTGACAATGACGGTTGTCTCAGATTATGCCATCACACGACACCATCAATCTTTACTAACCAAAACTGTTCTTGGATGCTTCTATACTAATGCCCAATTCTCGATTAACAAATTTGCCGAACTCGTCGCTCGGTTTGAGACTAAACGACCTCAGCTAATTGCCATTACCGAAACTTGACTGAGCCCGGAAATCCACGATTTTGAGTTAGAGATTGCTGGCATGTCACTGCTCCGACGAGACCGTGCGTCACGTGGAGGAGGTGTGGCACTCTATTATGATCAAAGACACAAGTGCAAAGAACTGACGGATTCCGACTTGATGCTTCAGGACACGCTATGGTGTTTGTTGACAACGACTACAGGCGATGATTGCACAATCAGCGTAATTTATCGTCCACCAGCAGCCCCGGAAGTTTATAATACGAATCTACTCGACAAGCTACGCTTGATTGCCTCGAGATATCATACCAGAATCTTGATCATAAGAGACTTTAATCTGCCTAACTTGCTGATGACGAACAAAATTTCTCACACCTCCACTGCTGCCATCTTCCAGCAGCTGTTTGACCAAATTCCCTTGTATAATCACGTTGAAAGCAATACAAGATACAGAGGGAGAGATATGCCTTCAATGCTCGATCTTATCTTGACAACTGAAGAGGACTCCGTCGAAAACATTACATAAGATTGTCCGCTAGGTTCGAGCGACCATTTGGTCTTGAACTTTGTCTACCTATGTTGAGCATAGCGAACAAACGATAGAACAAAATTCATCAGAAAAGTATGCCTTTCTAAATTATCAAACGCCCTAAGTTTGATTAATGATTGGCAAATTGAAGGCATAGGTCTAAAAGAGCAGTGGTGTAGCATTTTGACCAAGCTAAACCGGGAAATCAACTCACACTCGGCATTCGTAGCAAAACAGTGTGGAAAGGCATTCGAATTTAAAATCCGCAGTCGCACTCGGAAATGGATTAAACTGCGAAATATGGCTTGGAGAAACCATCGCCGGTTAACCACCGATGCCACATGGGAGACCTTTAGAAAACTAAGAAACCAGGTTATTAAACTTATTGCTGAAGACAAAATACAGTATCAAGCTGTCATAATGTCTAAAATGTAACGGAATCCCAAGCTTCTTTACCGGATTGTGAACAAGCAGTGTTAAGTGAAACCAGGAGTTGCGGCCTTGCGGACGCCCACTGGAATGACCACAAATGCAGCTGACACCGCGGATGCTTTGGTAAATTATTATGCTACAGTATTTTGTCCAAAGGAAAGCGTAGATATACAAATGGATCCAAAAATAACGCATCCTCTACCATTGGATACAATAACCATCAACAAAGAAGAGGTGCTGGGAACTCTACTATCGTTAAATCCCAGAAAATCCCCTGGTTTTGATAAAATTACCCCGAATATACTCAAGCATTGTGCACAATCTCTATGCGGACCTCTAACTCAGTTATTCTGCGAATCGTTGTCGCAAAGTGTCATACCGACTGAATGGAAATCTGGTATAATCTCCCCGATTTTCAAAGGCGGGGTGCGTTCGGAGCCCGCAAATTACAGACCTGTTACTTTGTTGTCCGCCGTATCCAAGGTACTCGAAAGGATTGTGGCAAACAAACTGAGCAAATACCTTGAGGAAAATAAACTATTTTCGGGAGCGCAACACGGTTTTAGAAGGGGATACTCCTGCCTCACTAACCTTCTCCTTACCCTTGACGACTGGACTCGAGCAGTAGTTATGTAAGACGGAAGACTGCGAACTGCTCCTGAAGGATCTGGACAACCTGCAGGCTTGGTCCCTAAAAATTCGCATATTTTTTAATTTCCAAAAGTGTCACATGTTAAACATTGGCAAATATGTGAAGTACCAGTATTTTCTTGGAACACAACCTCTCGTGGACCATGGAACAATGGGAATTGGGTGTGTTAATAAGCAACACCCTAGGGATGTCGAGCCACTGCAACTACGTCTATCGCAAAACATCACAGAAATTGTCACTCCTAAAGAGAATTTTCGGTAGGTTCTCAAAACAGACAATTTCCTGTATTATAAATACGTATATCAGGCCCACGATGGAATACGCGGTTCAAGCATGGTCGCCATGGCTTAAAAAAGATGTTGCGACTTTGCAACGAATATATCATCGAGCTACCAAACTTGTCACTGGACTCAGCCGGAAACCCTACAATGAGCGAATCAAAACGCTAAATTTATTTGATTATCCACGGTGTCGTCTTCGAGGGGATTTGATTCTGGTTTACAATATTTTGAATACCCAAAATCACTCTCTACAATGCTTATTGAATCTACGGAGCTCGCATAATACAAGAGTTCACACATTTACTCTTACTGTCCCTCACTCTAGACTCAACTGCAGACGACATTTTTTTGCCGTGCGAGTTTGTTTTACTTGGAACAATCTGACAGACAATGTTGTGAACTCACCAAACCATCAAACTTTCAAGAGAAGTCTTGATGCCTATTTGACCCTAAACCCGTGCATCGAAGAAAACTATGCATCTTAACACCATACACCTACATTTGTTATCCCACCAATCAAAAACAATTTCTGCCCTTTGGATATTTATTTGAGTCTTGATCTGCTCAGTAAGCAATCTAATCCCATTTTTGCTTGTTATATTATTCGTTGTTGTCATATTATTCCGTGGTTCTTTGTAAAGCTATATTCTTTTTAGACCATTAAAATGGCATTGAATTGATTTGAATTGAAATATACACAATCTTGTGTACGACATCGCACAATGGAAGAAATGGAATCAAAGTTTCTCATATTTCGCATTTCAGGTTTCCATATCACCTTTTCGTAATGCTGGTCGATCGCGTGAGCATCATTATCGTAGTCCCACTTCTTGCGACATTGGTTACCATCCGCCATCTGACCGATCGCGAATTCGCAATGTGAATATTTCTCCAAGTTGTCTCACGCGAGTGACGATGTGTGCCCCATTGGTTTTGCAGTTCTCAGATGTCGCTATGCCCACTTTGATCGAATACAAGGTAAGAGGACATTGATTAATCAAGCTGTGTGTGGGTATTTAATAACTTTGTGGGAAATAGATTTGATGTCTATTGCTGCTCTTCAGTGCCAGACCATGCGACATATCAAACTTCATTCAAGACGTCGTCATTGTATTAATTAGTAAGCAAATTCCGATCATATTTGATCTCAACATTATTATAAATATAATACTTTTGTAGGATCATGCTTGCATGTAAACGTGTGCCAGATATGTGAGATGAGCAGCACGGTCATAGACTGCACGCGGGCTAAAATATTGTCATCCTGGTTCAGCCTAGACATATATGCAAATGAAAATAGAAATGGCAGTGTGACTGCAGCGTGCTCCAACATGTACATCACACCCGGTGGCAGATAAATTTATCTCGGTGTAAGCTTCACAGCACCGGAATAGTGCAGGATTGCACATCCGTGCACATCTCACGCTTCACAATCATTGCTACCCCCATAAATCGAATTAGCATATATGAATTTATACACAGGCTAATATATTTGGGTTGCGCTGTAAACCTGAGTAACGTGAAAATGTGAACCGACATTTGTTGTTTTCCGATCTCTGTTTCCGTCCATCCGATCGGATGATAGCTAACCTGACACTGAATAAATCTGTTTTTTTTCATGTAAGCGACTATTAATCAGTAGCAGACACTTTGAAATATTCAAAGAGCTCGTCACGACGTTCGGCAACATAAGCACAGGCCTGGAGTGTTTCCTATTTCAGGTCTGCAGTATTCAATGTCGTCCGCCTCCAATGCGTGTTGTACACATGATCATATTTTTAGTAGTCCCAGGCCACACAGTCTCGGCTACGAGTCGGCCGACTTACGATTCTCGAATTAGCATTTATGAATCTTCCGCCAGATCGCCACATTTAGAAGCCAATTATACCCGTTCAGTCATTAAGTCACTGGCTACATCCATTTATGACCATGCCATGGAATTCCGTCGCAAAGTAGAGAAATGGTTTCTGCGCATACGACAACTCATCAGCAGGAGATCTTTCGATATATACACGATCTTGTGTACGACATAGCACAATGGAGGAACTGGAATCGAAGTTTCTCATATTTCGCTTTTCAGGTTTCCGTATCGAATTTTCGTAGTGCCGGTCGATCGCGTGATCATGATTATCGTATTCCCACTTTTTACTACATTGGTCACCATTCGCCATTGACCGATCGCGAATTCGCAATGTGAATATTTCTCCAAGTTGTCTCACTCGAGTGACGATGTGTGCCCCATTGGTTTCGCAGTTCTCCGATGTAGCTATGCCCACTTTGACCGTATACAAGGTAAGAGGACATTGATTAATCAAGCTGTATGTGGGTATTTAATAAATTTGTGGGAAATAGATTTGATGTCTATTGCTGCTCATTAGTGCCAGACCATGCGACATATCGAACTTCATTCAAGACGATCGTTATTGTAAGATTTAGTAAGCAAATTCCTATCTTATTTGATCTCAACATTATTTCAAATCTATATTACTTTTGTAGGATCATGCTTGCATGTAAACGTGTGCCAGATATGTGAGATGAGCAGCACGGTCATAGACTGCACGCGGACTAAAATATTGTCATCCCGGTTCCGCCTAGACATATATGCAAATGAAAATAGAAATGGCAGTGTGACTGCAGCGTGTTCCAACATGTACATCACACCCGGTGGCAGATAAATTTATCTCGGTGTAAGCATCACAGAACCGGAATAGTGCAGGATTGCACATCCGTGCACATCTCACGCTTCACAATCATTGCTACCCCCATAAGGCGAATTGTATGTTGGCCTCCGTCGGTCGATGTCGACCATGGATGTACATCACATCGTATGAATTTCATGTTTTGCAACTTTTTGAATGACTAAACAGTCCGATTCGGGAGGAACAATCTCTCCCGCAGCGCTTGCAACGATAGTCAGAACTCTGTTGTATTGCATCAGTTGCACGCCGGCGGCGTGATCTGCGTTCAGCAGCCAGGCGCTGTATTTGCTCCTCCCCGGCTTGCAGTTGACGCTTTACACAATGCCTCCAAAGTGAGCGGTCAAGAGCAAGTGTTCTTCCCAAAGCTGCCCAGTCAATGTCAGAGCTTATCATATCTCTTTTGTAAAACAATCTTTGTACCGCAGTGCGGTACTACCCAATGGTCGACTTCCAATTGCAACTCACCGTAGAGTAGATCTTTCGGAATACGACCATTTTCCATTCTATAGACATGACCAAGCCACCGCAGGCGGCGCTGACGTAATAGGGTGAACATGCTCTGTAGACCAGCTTTTGAAAGCACTTCAGCGTTAGTCACTCTGTCCATCCACGATATGTTCAAGATACGACGGATGCTTCGTAGATGGAAAGCATTCAGCTTCCGTTCGTGTCTTGCGTGGGTGGACCAGGTTTCACTGCCGTATAGTAAAGCATTTAGTACGCACGCGCTGTATACCATCATCTTTGTCTATACAGTCAGCTTGCGGTTACCCCAAACACGAGAGTTCAATCGGGACAAAATGACAGCTGCTTTGCCAATCCGCTTATCAATCTCCGTGTCTAGCTAGAGGTTGTCCGCAATGGTTGAACCAAGCGCTGTAAATTTAAATAAATGTCACAAATTTTCCATGAAAGCTGTTGCTTACAAAACTTTATTCTGAGATTACTTGAACATAATATTCCCGTGAAACAATTGTGAATTTTGTTTAGAACTCATATGTGTCCCTCGCAAATTTTACCACTGCTATTAAACCTTTTCCTTGTTTTCACTGATCCAGGTGATTCAAGCATGAAGGCAACCATTTTAACTTTATTGTTGTGTGTCCACGTATTGATCTCCTCTGGGGCTACTGAATGGCCGACACCGTTGATGGGCTACGTGACCGAAGATGCGTCAACATGCGAATGGGATTGTTCACGCTATCCAACTCGATGCGTCAGTGAAACGAATATCAAATTGCTGGCAGAGCGTCTCATCTCCACCGGCTTGCGTGACGCCGGATACAACATGATTTTAATTGATGCCTGTTGGTACAGCACAAAAACCTACGACACGAAGTTGAACGTAACTTATGAACTGCCGAATTTCCCCTCGGTACGTGGACTGGGTGAATTTTGTTTAAATTGACACAGAAACGTTTACTTTTTAACTACTGATTAAAAATCAACAGTCAATTTTTAAAATTTTAAATTTGGTCAAACATTTGATAGATGAATTTCACGTCAGCCCGTATAAGATACTAAACATTTCGAGATCAATCTGATAGAGCAGTGTGTGAATCCGTATATTGCGCGACACATTGCTTTAGGTCTAAATTATAATCTGCTTTTAAATTACACATCTGTGTCTAACGAAGTAATTCCTTGAATGAAAGCTAATCGTGCTGGACTGCTCCAAGTGCTTCATGAAAAAAATCGTCATGATGAGTTCATCATTCTACTTATCGTATATGGACAAAGTAAGAGTCCCAGCAGTATTATTTAAATTTGGCTTCGAGTGCACATTTACTCAAATACGACGTAGTCTGGTCGTTGCAATGTATTGGCATATGAGTGTACTCAAAATGATCTAAACTTGGAGAAGTTAAGTTAGGATGTCTGCCTTATGGCGGGCACAATTTTAGTAGAAAATAAGTCTGTAAAATCTAAATGTCAGCTCCATCAGTCACAGACACACACAACGACCGGTTTTGTTCTGTTTGCACTCATCAGCAGCGAGGTTACGATCAAGGTCTGCATGCTTTCAAACTATAGAGTAATGGCAAACAAAATGTGAACGTCACAGAAAAATGTTAGATGAAGATTGCACGACCAATTATACCAAATTAACTTCATCATATTCAACGCGAAAACGCAACCTTTGCTCAGATGTTACAAGCGCATGTAATATTTGCGTAAAAATATCCCTACATTTTTGTAGAAACGAAGCAAAATATCTTAAAGATATCTAAACATTGACCATCAGTAATTATTTTTAACATCCACGTTTTTGCAGGGCTTTGCTGATCTGAGTCATCATTTACACGGGAAACATTTCAAGTTTGGTCTTTCGTTCGACAAAATGTGTTACAACGATGTACAGTTCGAGGCAGAGCTTAAAAACATTGACATGTGGAATTTAGATCTGATCAAATTTTCCGGCTGTTTCACGAATGACCTTGAGAAAGTCGAAGGATTCGAACGAATGCGAAAATTGTCCGAAACGATTGGAATGCAAATCTCGATTGCGTGTGACACACGAGAAATGATGTCTGTGAAGGCGATGGATTGGGGCAACGCAGATAATGTGGATGTTTTTCAGGGTTGTGATTCGTGGAGAAAGTACCCGTCTAGCGAATCAGTGTTTTCGTTAAAAGAAAAGATTGGTTGGAAAATTCCCGCCAGTAAAGTTAGTGCTGTTGGTGGGAAAGGCTTTTGGTTTGATCATGGACCGATTTCGCTCGAATCTGCTTCGGAGAAAATCGAGGGGCTGAAAATAAATTTGATCGTTTGGAGTTTTTTCGCCTCTCCGATGTTCCTCACGGGGGATTTGTATCATCTTGATCGGAATGTGATACGTTTGTTGACAAGTCCTCGGCTAGTTGGTATAAATCAAGATCAGAAAGGTCGCATGCCGCAGGCCATCAGTGGAGAAAATTCTTTCATGGTTAGTTGTAATCTTTATTCCCGTAGTGAATCGTATTTACAATTAGCTTGTTGCTATTAATTATGATGGAAAGCGCTTTCGAGTCAAAGCTAGAAAATAATTACACCAAAGATTCTCAGACTTGTACGTCGCTTACAATTTATTCGATCGTACAGAAAGCACAATGCGCTAATTCCAGCTTCGTTCATCATCATAACATAGATATCTCTCATCGTCTACTGTTGTAGATTTGATTTTACATCAAAGTACAGAAAACTTAAAGCTTCTGTCTTATGCGGTCTCCCATTTAGGAATATCTCACATCCCAGATCCCTTTCATTTAAACCAATCTAGAACCAGGAATTCCATAGTAGCTACTGTATTAATTGAGAAAGCGTATCCACCGAAAATGTCCTTAAGTGGCAGTAACACCTACGGATTATAGTTTTGGTCGGGAGGTGCTGTTGTAGAATCCAATGTTGTTGTTGTCAGGTATATCATGGGTCTGGTTGTTCATAAAACTACAGATAAGCGACTGCTTGAAGTAAGGTATTACTCCTCCCTCATCACCTAAACGGTCACGCCGGGATAGATTCATGCTGGGCAACGCGCGTTCTTTGTCAGACAATGAGGCGTGGAAACATGTTTCCGTCATGGCGACTTTATCCGGCATCGTTTCATTACAAATCTCGGACAGTTCGATTAATTTGTTGATAAGGCTGTTCGCGTTTGATATAGATGCACTTGATTGTATTTCTTGTGATTAATGATTTTACTTTTACTCCACTTTCGAACTATGAATAAAGAGTCACTGATATTTTAAACGCATACCCCTTATGTTATGCACAGTTCTGGACACGTGAACTTTCTGGCGCCATTGGGGATTACGCGTTTGTGTTGTGGAACCGAAAAGACAAAACACAGTCAATTGAGATCAAGCTGTACGAATTTTATATCAACCACGTGAGAAACGATCAGTTCACCTACGTGATTACAGACGCTGCGAGTGGTCAAAGGATTGGGTCCTACCGGTTATGGGATACGTTGAGTCTTACGGTGAAACAGAATGCATTCGCCATGTACTTAGTCAAACGAGAAAATATCGCACCGGCGGTTATGTAACCTATGCTATTTTGAAAGAGGCAAGGTCCGATTATTTGACATGTGTCATTACTATCATTCATACTACAATAAACATTACAATCGGTTTGTAAAATAGACGTTTTTTATAACTGGTAGAATTTGTTTTCATCTCGATAAACATTTTGACATAAATTTAAACAGGGAAATTCTTTCTAAGAACACTGAAATCATCCCTCCTATTTCTAATCTGAATGTTTAACATTTTACTATGCGTTTCGGTGGTAGAGTTCTCGTGCTTGTGTCATGGGGTTTCACTGTTTTTAATGGAAATAGCATTCGAATAAACTGTGCATGCGAAACAGCACTGCTCGCTTGGGAAATTTTATTGAGATAATAAAAATGAAATGTAAGTATACAAACAACATAAGGAATTACATTGCACATTATAAACTTTTTCGGGAAACGGATAATTGAGTGAAGATTTTTCTAATTTCGTTTTAAATTCATGCAAGCTGGTGAAGTGAGCAACGGTAGAAGGTAAAGTGTTCCAAGTAAAACAGACACAGGTTTAATAAAAATACCTTATACAATTCAGCCGGGAATATGGTACCACCAGCCTA
>JACCGJ010003596.1:0-23941 GCA_013407085.1 Atriophallophorus winterbourni
ACGGGTTGGTCCTTACCCAACAGTGGCATACGAGCGCAACTTGTTTATTTTGAGTGATGTTTAGAACTCATTTGATTCATATGGTTGATCTCACACTCGGTATCGGTTAGGCAAATACGTTCCATTACGCCTTGCTGTGCAATGATTCTTGAGTAAGTGAACTTCGATTTGAAAAAAATGCTGTATTTTATACGTCAAGTAACACTGCCGAATAACGCGATCAACTCTAAAACTAGGAAATTAAAACTTTTATTAAATGCATCACAGATTTCGTGGTCAAGACAGGGATATGCTTCATCTAGGAAAACGGGTCTTTAAATCAACTTATACTATCCGTTGTGCGTCGACTCATTATAATCTCGTTAGTTGATAAAAATCTTGCCACGTGAAATATAGATTAGTGGTGATGGCGATTTTAATATCAAAGTTGTAAAACATCTAGTCTTTGTCAGCAAATCGAGGAAGAATCAGAATTTATAGAACAAAGTAAACTGATGGAACGGGTACAATTTAGCTTACCGATTGCACCACGTGCAATGCTTGAAAACGATACGTGTGTACAATTTGCACTGTGTAGATTGTACTTTTGTTACCACATATTTCTAATGCTTCACTCGATTGACCCATTGCAGGTTACCCAATAACAACAAATCTTTGTTCTAGTCGCGATTTCTATTGGGCGTTACTTCATCTAAGTTCAGTGGATTGCAATTCTTTTCCTTTCAATCAGGTTTCGCTATCTGCTACATATTGGTTCTCGTTTAATATTTCGAATGGAATCACATTATAACGCGTGGCAAGATGAAATTTAACGCTAAACAAAAATTCATTGAAATAGTGTTTTTTCTTAACATTTATTACATTATTTTGTGAAAATTTGTCTATAATTTAGCCAAATGGCATCAAACCATTCCCTATACGATTCATATTAGATTCTATCTTACCTGTCATAGTTCCCCAGTAGCATTCTCAAACGGAATAAAGGAAGATCAATCAAGTTTCAATAATTCTGGGCCTCGTCATAGACACCCCTTTCATATGTCCTAGATACTAGAGCACGCTCCGTAATCGAAGGGCATGCACTGATGACTTTTCATCTCGAAGATATGCAATAACTTCCAAATAAAGGGCCCGACTCCAGTCAAGTTTACATTTTTGTTAAGCACCGTAGCAGATGCGGTCATGTGCGAACTAATGTTTTACGGGAACAGATTCAGCCATACGAAACGTGCCGTGCGGACGCATTATTTTGAGCTCCTGATTATCAGGATATACTGTTCTTAAACTTACACTTGCGTGGACATATTATACGTTGTTGGATTCCTCTCGAAGTCAGCTTTCTGGATATACCACTCTCGTAGCGGTATTCGATAATACGAGCAAATTGGGATTTATCGTGATTTTCCCATATTGGATCTACGCGTGCAACTCTGTTAATACTCCTCAAGTCCTCAAAGGGAATAACGTCATCGGAAAGATCTTATTCTTCGCCGTCGACTGGTCATACTTTCAACATCGTGCGATCAACTACCGAAGAGTATCACCGGATTAAATTCTCATTTTGCTCTTTTTCGTGAACACTGAATTTTTTGTCGCGCACACTATATTCATCATCGATCGCTCGACTGAGCCAATGCTTGTGCACAAACCACTGAACAGTGCTGCTCATAACCCTGACCGGATGACCCCGAAACGAAAACAAAGCGCACCGGGCTGCATGTGTGCGGTTTGCCGAAAGTCGGTAAGTCCTAAGGCAAAGTCTGTAACGTGTTACGATTGTTTGTCGAAAGTTCATGCTAAATGCGACAAATCGCTGACCTCGGATTTAGTATCGATTATTAATGGAGATAATTGCCCTGGTGTTTGTTATGTTTGTCTGGTTTGCAAGGCCAAATCAACACCGTCAGCCTCGGCCACGAAAACCCCTGAATATGATATCGAGACGCGTCTAAATGGAATGGAATCCAGTATACAAAAACTAAATGAACTGATAATAAACGTCATAAAGACACCGTCGTTACCCGACTTAGAGGCTACTGCCGAAGAGCCGGTAGATAATCCATCATACTCGAAGCCAACATTTGCCCAGATAACCGCGCAGATGGTGACTAGAACGGGGAGGCGTTCGTTGGGATCATTGACTCCTCAACTTAACGGAAACGAAAAAGGACTCAAAAAAACCACTGCTACTAAAATGACTCACTCACATTATAAAACAAAATCCGCGGCTGTAAACCTTAGCGTTATATGTACAAACGTGACCGAGTCGCAGGAAACGCTGTTTGAAGCTAAGCAAAAACATGACTTAGCTGAGTGGTATACACTCTGCAGTCAGATGAGAATGGCCGCAGTTACTCCTTCATCAATAGTTCGATTAAACCGCCACCTGAATTCTCCTCACAAGGATGATCCTCGCCTTTTAAGAATAACGCTGCAATCTGCGGAGGACGTGGAAAACGTACTCTTAAATGCTTACATTCTCAGAGGTGTTCCAGAGGCTGCATGTCGTATCCATGCAGACTTACCATGGTGGGAGCGAAAGTCGTCGCAGAAATCCGAGAAGTATTGTAATTCTAGGTGTCCCGGAAGATGCTGCTGACGTACCTTCTCAAGAAAAGTCTGAGCACGACCACAAACAATGGAAATATCTAGCCGAAACAATTGGTATTAAAAATGCCATACTTGTGGATGCTTTTAGGATACCACGGTCTGCCAACTATAAAGGGCAAGGTCCTAGCCCTTTAAAGCTAACCTTCTTCACAACAGAAATGACGGATACTATCAAAAGTGAATGGAAAGCTAATAGAAAAAACCTACCACAAAACGTCATGTTGAGCTTGCCCAGGGTAATAGCCGAAAGCAAGCAAACGGATAGCACCGACCCACAAACGCCTAGTGATGAGGTTCAACCTGAATGTCAAGCGATAGCTCCAGACGTGAGACTAAGTGTGCCCAAGCGTGTTCCCTCACTGAAACCCAGAGAACCATCGCAACCACAGCCTGATTGCAATCTTGTTATTGACAGTTCAAATGTTACCCCAAAAACGAAAAGGGTGCGGCTCATCGCGAGTCGGACCAATAGCTACAGTACACGATTCGACATTGTGTAAGACAAATACGATCAGGTGCATATATACAAATGCTCAGTGTTTAACTAACAAATTAGCTGAACTATGTGAGCTTTGTGATAAACTTTCACCCGATTTGGTTGCAGTTACAGAGACTTGGTTCCAGCCCTGCATGACTGATGCTGAGCTTTTGATTCCGAAAATGTCACTACTTCGTCGCGATCGTGATCGACGATCCGGTGGTGGAGTTGCAGTCTACTATCACGAACGTTTAGCGCAGTGTAACGTCATCGATCATCCTGACCTCAGCCTTCCTGATACGATGTGGTGTTCAGTAAAACTAGTCAATGGAGATGAATGTACGATCGGCATCATTTACCGCTCGCCATCATACGAAAGCTCATACAATGATAAGCTCATCGAATCATTACAACACATCACAAGATGCCAGGCTATGCAATTGCTAATCATTGGCGATTTTAATCTCCCGCATCTGTTTTCGAGAGGTGAGCACTCCCTGCATTCGTTTGAACATAAATTCAAGGAGGTTATAGAATTTGATTCACTACACAATCACGTTAACCAGCCAACTCGCTGGCGGGGTCTTGACCAACCTTCAACCCTTGACCTTGTCTTAACGCCTGAGGCAACCGCAGTAGAGGGTATACAATACCTGGAACCACTGGGGAAGAGTGATCATGTTGTGCTTTTGTTTGATTATGTATGTAGTGCGGAACGATTGTGTGAACAGACGAAAGTCATAAGGAAAATACAATTTGAATCCTTAAATATCAGTCTCCGGGATGCATACACTCATGAGTTTGATTCAATGGATCCTGGCGCATATTACAATTCGTTTCTAAATTATCTCAATTCGAAGATTTACGAAAACTTGATTTTGTACCACACAAATGCAGCTACAACAACCAGTTTGTTATTCGGAGTAGAACGAAGAAATGGTTAGCTGTTAAGCGAGAGTCTTGGGTAACTCATAAGAAGTTTGGTACGGAAGAAACTTGGAAGCGATTCTGTAAGATACGGAATAACGTCACGACTCTTGTAAGAGAAGATCGCATGCAATTCCAATGGAACTTGCTTGAGAGAATGGAAAAGAATCCTAAGCTTCTATACAAGATAGTAAATGAACGATCAAAGATCAAACCAGGTGTATTCTCTGTACTAACAACTCATGGATTGACCCACACTGCCCAAGATACCGCCGACGCTTTAGCAACGTTTTACTCATTTGTCTTCAATCCCAAGCGTTGTATACCATATCAACTTTCATCAAGTTTACCACATTTCGAATTATTAAGTGAAATGACTATCAACGAATACATGGTTGGGCGGGAACTTTGTCGACTAAACGAAACGAAGTCCCCTGGCGCAGACAAAATTACCCCCCGCCGTACTTCGCAGGTGTTGCGTTGCTTTGACTGCTCCTCTCACTCGCATATTCAATCTCAGCTTAAATGAAGGAAAAATACCACCGCAATGGAAAGCAGGGATGATAACTCCTATTTATAAAGGCGGTAGCCGTTCAGACACAGCAAACTATAGACCGGTAACGTTACTTACGGTGATCTCCAAATTAATGGAACGCATTGTGACTGCGCGCATGAGAGAACATTTTGAAAACCAAAATATTTTGACTGCAGCACAACACGGTTTTCGAAGAGGTCGTTGCTGTTTATCAAACCTTCTTACCACGTTCGAGGATTGGACCAAGGCACTCGACGAAGGTGAGGCTGTACATGCTTGCTACATCGATATTTCCAAAGCTTTCGACAGAGTCAACCATGACATCTTAATTAAAAAGCTCGAATCCTATGGAATAACGGGAATATTGCTGAATTGGATAAGGGACTATCTTACTGATAGACACGTCCAAGTTCGCGTTGGCAGCACCTTATCTAGAAAAATAGACGTCACGAGTGGAGTTCCGCAAGGCTCGGTGCTTGGACCTCTTCTATTCTTGGTGTATATGAACGATATAGTAGAGGATATTGAATGCAACTTGATACTATTTGCCGATGATATTAAAATATGGAAACGTGTCAGGTCTGTTAATGACTGTATGGCATTACAACGGGATCTAAGCATCTTATTTCGTTGGTCCCAGTTAAATGAGTTACCATTTAACCCTGCGAAATGTAAAATGCTGCAGCTTGGGAAATCTCTGCACCACACGTATCAGCTTGGCACGCAAGATCTCGTCTGGACAACAGCAGAAAAAGATCTGGGTATCTGGGTTTCGTTTAACCTGAAGCCGGGACAGCATTGCCGGATGGTGTACAATAAAGCTTGCCGTATCTTGAGTCTTCTCAAAAGAATATTCCGGATTTTTACGCCCGAAACCCTACCCCGGGTAATTAACACGTATATACGTCCTGTTATGGAATATTCCATCCAAGCCTGGGCACCATGGCTGAGGAAGGATATCGAACTACTCGACAGGATTTATCATCGTGCTACAAAGTTGGTCTCCCGGTACAGAAATTTGCCTTTCACAGAGCGAATGTTGAAACTGAACCTACAAGATTTTACCCAACGGCGGATACGTAGTGACCTTATGTTGACCTTCAAAATCCTGCATTCTGTAAACCATCCCCTTAAACACTTGCTAAAGCCAATGACCTTACTAGAACACGAACACATTCAAAGGCTTTAAGCATTCCGCATTCTCGATTGGATATACGTCGTAATTTCTTCTCCGTAAGAATTTGTTTCACTTGGAACTATTTGCCTGAAGAAATCACACGATCAGAATCTGTTGAGGTTTTCGCTTCCAAACTCGATGAGTTTATGACGAACCATGCAGTATGTGAATGTCCCTATTGATTTTTGAGATATTTTATATTTTTTTATATATTTTTATATGTTCCATATACCTTGTCATCCTATGGTTATTGTTGAGCTTAATGCTTTTTCTACCATACAATTTTCTGAGTTTCTGAGATTACCTGTACCATTAGAAAAAAGGGAATCGATAAAATGTTGCATATGCCGAGTCGCACGTTCCAATTACGGTCCGAAGAAAGCTCGAACGAGCGACTGGTTGGAAGCAAAAGCTTCTGATATGACTGTTGTGTTTGGATGAAATTCTGTCGGCATTCTTGTTGTTCAAAAGTATGCCAAGAGATGAAGACATACGGCCTGTAATAGCAAGTAGAAATAAGGTCCAACCGGCTGCCAGACGATGTGATAATGACTGTGTTGTAGCCTTGTTGCTTATTCTGGGTGTGTGAAACTTTTGCGATTGCGCGTGTTATCAATGTGTTTGGTATGATTTTGGTTGTTTGGTTGGGGTTTGCGGTGTGGTTTTGTATGAGGTTGCGTTGCTACGCAAAGCATGCGTTAGCAGGGTGTCGCGTCAGTGATGTGATGTTTAGTGACGGGTAGGGGCGTGGACGTACTGAGTGGGTGTTTGAGTGTTATGTTACTTTCAATTTAGCACCGTTGTATCGCTCGCCGATATGAGCTAGAGGCTAGCCAAACAATGACCGACCGACAGTTAGTTGGTCTGATTCGATTCTTACCATGCACTGATACACGGCAGAAAACCTTAGAGGTAACCGTTTGAACGCGCGCTCACGGACTAGGGTAAACACTCGTGACCATAAACAAAAATGCTCTTTTGCACGGAGTGCCCGATTTGAGTGGTTGCGCTAATTTCTGCTGATTGGTTTGTTATGCATGTTGTGTGGGGCTATCAGTTAAATATTTTTGCCACTTTGCATGCGTGTAGCTTGAATGGTTGGGCGAGGAGAGTTGTCCAAGTGCGGCTTCAATGTGAAATTCGGAGATCGGCATATAATACTGATATGGTCCGGTTGATAAGTAGCATATGGCGGTGTATGATGCATGGCCGTTTTTGCGCGCTTGGTGTGTTGTAGCCTTGTTGCTTATTCTAGGTTTGTGAAACTTTTGCGATTGCGCGTGTTATTGACTGAAATTAGCCTCAGTATCCAAAAAGCTGCGGACACTCGAAATTTTCACTGTATGCATGATGGGATCAAGAGAGCAATTGGTCCAAACAAACTTAAAACCCATAAGATGGAAAGATGGGTAGAGCACTTATCATCTTTCTACTCTAGCGACTGTACAGTTTTACCGCATATACTTCAAATTGTTGAGCGGTTGCCAACCATTAAACATCTAGATACTCTCCCCACTCTTAATGAGCTCAATAGGGCAATCGACCACTTAGCGAATGGGAAGGCCCCGGGTGACGACGGAATTCCACCGGAGATCATAAAATGCTGTAGAGCAGCATTATTACAACATCTTCACCATTTGATTTTTCAGTAAGGGCAGGAGGAGTGTGTCCCACAAGAGATGCGATACACAAAGATCATCACGCTATTTAAGAATGAAGGTGATAGGGACGACTGCAACAATAACAGGGGAATCACCATTCTGAATTTTGTACGCAATTTGTTTGCTAAATTCTTACTGATTTGGCTACGAGTTTTAGATGATAGAATTTATTCTTAATCTCAATGTGGCTTCCGCAGGGGAAGATCAAGCGTTGATATGACCTTCTCCCTGAGACAACTTGAAGATAAATTGCGGGAGCAGCTATGGCATTTTACAATGCTTTTTATTGACTTAACGAAGGCATTCGATTGTCAGTAGGGAGGGTCTTTTCAAAATTGTTGATCAGATTGTTTCTTCCACAAGACTGAGGAAACTAGCTATTTCCTTCCATTCTGGCATGAAGGGAACACCGCATTTTAACGGATTTAGTTCACAAGCATTTGAAATTCGCTGAGGAGTCAAACAAGGGTGTGTTCTTGCTCGCACGATGTTCAGTATTGCCGTTGATCTGCTTCTGAAGCAAGCTTTTAGGACGAGAACAGTAGGCATTTACCTACGCACGGGAAGTGATTGTAAGCTTTGCAACATTAACCGGTTGAGAGCACAAACCAAGGCTCGAGATGTGCTAATCCGTGATCTGATGTTTCCCGACGATGCAGCCTTTATTGCTCACTCCCTAGAGCAGCTCCAGTTGCTAATGCACTGTTTTTCGTCGGCATGCAAAAACTTTGGGCTAACAATTAGCATGAGCAAGACCAAGGTCCTTGGCCAAGGGATGTATCGCCTCCAATCATCAATGTTGAGTGCTGTATAACAAGTCAAATTGAATGACTCCGTTTATTCTTAGGGAACTGAATTCTATCAAATCGCGGAGCGGGTTATTCCGTGGGCAGTATTTTATATGTTAGAATCATTTCGTGCCTTATCTGACATCATGTACGTAGGTTGGATGTAAGTATTTATAAAGATACCCCTTCCCTGTTGAAGACATTCTGGCAATGACTACCCGGTTTCAGGTTATTAATAATCAAGATAACGAGATCCTTCTCAGCACTGGTCTCAGTCAAATTGGCATGAAAACGGTTATATATATGATCGTATAGCCGGCCATTTCACATTTACGTATGTTGGAAGTCATCTGGTTTAGTCGAGACACATGATACAGGGCATCCATATCCTCTTGCAGAATCAAACCATCTTCAATGAATCGTATTTGCTTCCTTATTATTAGGCTGAGTAAAAAGAACCATCTTGCATCGTACTACTTGCACAATATCATTTTTGTTTATTGAGATAAGGATATGCCCGAGCATTGAACCTTGAGGGACGCCGCTGGTGACATTGATTTTTTAAATAGTAATATCCAATTATCCCATATTGCACTAGCTCTTGCAAAAGCAGCCTCTGGTTGACCTTATCAAATGGCCTTGATAAAACAATGTAGCATGCAGGAATGAAGTATCCTAGATCAACAGACGTTCTCTAATCTTCGAGAGTGATGAGTAATTTCGATAGACATGATCTGTTTCGGCAATAGCCATGTTGCACTGCTGAAAAAAGTCCTTCATTTTCATAATGACCCACGATAAACTCAGTTATGATGCGCTTCATAATTTTCTATATGCAGGGAAGCAGCGTAACAGGTCTGTAATCTGCTACGTCAGATGGATTTCAACCGTTAGAAATGGGTGTTATCACACCGGCTTTCCATGCTCACAGTATGCAACCGTCGCAAAGACTCTGGGTGAAAACCTCCGCTAGACTGTATAAAAGCTGCCTGTAACATGCACGAAGGATACCTGGGTAATGTTGTCCACACCCGAAGATTTCTTCGTGTCTTTCCACATCGATTTGATCAATTATTGATTCAGTTTCATAAACCATCATGCAAAAATAGCTTATTCGGGCAGACTAATGGAGATTAAAAGCTTGCAAGAGCACCCGCTGTCAGTTGAATTGTAACGATCATTGCTTATTCCGTCATGTGCAAAAGAAACACCTGGTTTTTATTTGGTTCTTTCATTCAAATTATTGTACAGTATTTTTGAATTATATTCCATTATTTCCAACATGCGTTCCTGGTACTGTTGTTTACCCTGCCGAACGAGGGTTGGTACTCTGTTCCGTATTTCCTAAAATTTAAACGAAGTTGTAGCAGTAACAAGGTCACAATGAATTACACAGGCTCGTATTTTCAGTGAAATCTCATTGCTGTTGCTACTGTGAACAAAGAATTGGAAGGTGCAGACATTTTTACTAGAAATAAATCGAGAGTTTGATTAAATTAGCATTTCTAGCTATTTCAACAATGAGTTGTGGTGTGTATTTGAGTCACTGAAATCAAGTTGGTCCTCGTTTAGTTCAAAAAGTGCTTTTATGATTCTCCAAAAGTGTACTTTACGGATGACTTTCATATCGTCGTTGTGTCTCACAGCACCGCAAACATAATCGAACACGAGCACATGGCCACTCGGCCCAAATTGAAATTCGTAGGCGATTGATTCGTAGCCGATATGTTCGAAGTCAAAGCAAAGTGTCTGGTAACCGCGTCTCCTGAGGCCACGTCGAACTCCAGGCTTTTTAGCTCATTGCTAATCACAACTGATTTTCGTATGCCTCAATCGGCTTAATCAATTGGGAAAAATTACATATTTCATTATTGGCTATAATGTCACATGAGTTGCCCGAGCATATCTTGGTTAACTCCGCCAAATTGTTCTAAAGGTTTTGCGCATTTGTTTATAAACATTTTATAAATCGTAAATAGTTGGATTGAAGAAATGTTTTCAATGGGCTGAATCGGTTAAAGTCGGATTGTTCATTTTTAGAGCAATCGCATTATATTCCGTTTGAACCGCATCAATAGGCGTTTGTTTCGTTGATATCCATTTTTTTGCTAGCGGGTATTATCCTAAGGAAGATTAACTTGACTTTTTGGGGTTAGTTACTTCTATTTTATGCTTATGTTTATTATTAATGTAATACCGATCCATATTTATTCGTGCACATGTGGGCCGGTGCTGACTTTGAACGATCAACCGTTTGCAAATAAATTTGAGTGCAATCGGGTAGAGCAGTTTGTGGGTAACGTTTCACTTCTAACACAGAAGCTTCGTCAGACCATGGGTGATAGTCAGGACAGGGAACATGATTAAGTATCAGTCAACCCCCCACAACTGACCTTACCGCTAAAAAGCCTATAGTACGCCTACGCTGTGTCACGTCTCGTGGGAATGAACACGATCAAGGTCAGTTGACGCAGCAGCCCACATGCGTAAAAGTACATCACTAACGCGGCTAAATTTAAGCTATTTTTGGAGAAAAACAAAAATATTATTAGCTAGTAGGTAGGTGAATAACAACTATTTACAATGCAAAGGAATTTGAGTGCAATCTCTAACCGATTGCACTCAAATTCCTTTGCATTATGAATACACGATCGGTCCAAAACATTCCAATCAACAACTATTTACCTTCGCATCAGTGCCGAGCGTCAGATTGTGGAGATTTCTGCCCCATACACCGTAATGAACGCCAGTCGGCGCGTCCGGAGCCAGCCCAGGGTTGCGAGCGTTTAGCAATCCTTTATTCGTGATTCAGCCTTGTGGAAATATTGAGACTCGGTATTAAACCGTATAGCGAACGCCTACATGCGGAGGCGGTTGAGATTGCCAAGGCAGGTCGAATGGCGTTCAATAAAATGGATGGGGTAGAAATCTCCACAATCTGGCGCTTGGCGCTGATGCGAAAGTAAATAGTTTTTATTCACATTATACCTACCAGTTAATTAGATTTTTGTTGTTCTTCAAAAGTAGCCTAACCTTAGCCCCGTTAGTGATGTACTTTTACCCATGTGGGCCGCTGTGTCAATTGACCTTGATCGTGTATTAGATTGATGTGGATACATACTAGTAGAAAAATCGACCACTGATCCTGGTCATTCCCACGAGACGTGACACACTGTAGCCGTGCTATAGACTGTTTAGCGGTAAGGTCAAATCAGTGGTGGGGGGTTGACTGCTACTTAATCATGTTCCCTGCCCTGTTTCTCACCCTTGGTCTGAAGAAGCATGTGTCAGAAGTGAGACGTTACCCAAAAACTGCTCTAACCGATTGCACTCAAATTTCTTTGCATTATTGATACACGATCGTTCCCAAAAATATTCCAATTGATCAGCCGTTTGTTGACGTGGCTCTACATCTCATGAATTTCAATAGGTTGTTAAGTGTTCAGACCAATTAGAGGTGATGGATGGAAGAATAATAAATTACCTCCCTTTTCTGACTCGCACCGTTTTTCAGACGAAGCTTCTATGACAGACAAATCGTTACCAAGCTGTTGCACTTCCGAGTGCCTTTAAATTTCATTTTCTTGGCAAATGCATAATTGTATTGTTCAAAATATTTTCCCTTAATGAAAACTCGCATCAATCAACCCAATGAAAAAATAAATCCTAAAAATCTGGAACTTGATTGGCACAATATCTCACCAATGAGCTTCATTGTTATTTTGATTATAAAGCGTTAACAATCGTTCATTTAGTGATCATTGAGCAATGAGCAACGAAAATATCACGAAATCTGACGAGCTCGATTAACAATCGACCTCAGTGTTCAGTAAAACTACGACTTCCTCTGAACGCCACGAATCCATAGAATCGGAATCTAAACCATGGCGTCTGGTCACAAATTTGGAAAACCAAATGAAACGTTTGTTTGGAGGAAAATCCGAAGGAAATCCAAAGGAAAGCTCTGCATTGAAATCGAGCATAATCGTGCGCGAGAAGAAAGAGCATATAGAAAAGCCCGCAAAATGCATAACCAAGGATGTCCCTAATGATTTAACTGATTTAAGAAAAGCCTACAAAGATGCAAGAAGAAGTTTAATTAAGATCAAGAAAGAAGAAGTTGCTGCCGTACGAAAAACGTGGGGATTTCTAGCCCCATTCTCAGATGAAATCGGAGTGATTGTTTTTTTGAAGTAATTTTGACATTTTGTAAGACATGACATCTAACTCATTTATACATTTATATATTTATAAATTTTTTCTTAAGTTCGCGCTGCATAACTTCATCTTTGCCTTCACAGTTTGCTTCCAATTGCCACAGACAGTAGAGTTCAAATGCGACAAGATGGCAGTTGCTCTGCCAATCCGCTTATCAATCTCGGCGTATAGCGAGAGGGTTACCCGAGAAATGGAAAATCATCATCTGTTTCGAACTGACAGAAATTATCAGTGATGGTGTGAGGAGATATAGTCTTTGCCCATTTCTAAAACATGCTATTATACATTCAAAGTAATATTTTGTTATATTGCATGGGAACCGAATTATATTCAGACATGTCTGAATCCTCAAAAAGCTTTGACTGCAACGTTTTGAATCAATCGTACAGGTTCGGCTCGTTGAAGATAATCCTAAGTTGAAAAGGATCGCTATAAATTCAAAAATTGTTTCCTGTTCAGTATTTAGCGTTGAACAACTGATCGTGAATTCTTCATTGCTCCACCACAGTCTTTTCCAAAAACACAAACATTTTCGGGATGCCTTCTCACGGTTCCAAGATAAAACTATGAAAGAACTATCCCACGACCCCGCGATAAAGGCTCACAGCAGACGGATGCTTGGCGTCATCCAAATGATGATTGGACGGCTTGACCATCCGGAGAAGATTGACAGTGTCTTGCTAAGTGTTGGAAAAAGGCATTGTGCCTACATACCTTATATAGAAATGATTCCGGTACGTTTACTGACAATATGTTTTCACGCTTCTAAAAATTCAAACAGACGAAATTGTACCAGGCTTTATCATGCAACGCAGATTAGCATATCTGCTGTACATAACGAATATATCTTGCAAATGTGACGGTCACTTCAACATTATTGACCTAAAAATATTTATTTATGCTCCATAATTTGTTAACAGTTGAAAACATCAACTTCATTCGACACTATAAAACACCAAGTGGAGCATTTATTGCCGAATTGCAAATCTGCTTTACTGCCTGTCATTCTCAACAAGTCAAATCGTTCTGGACAACGTCATTGAAACCATGATAATACGTATTTTGAGCTTGGCTGTTGTGAGCACCAGCCCATAAACAACTGCTCATATAAATCTCAATATTGTGTATGTCCAATCGATTATGTGGACGTTTCTCAACGTTAGACGAATTATTTTCTCATAAAATGTAAAATAATTTTCAAGGAAGTGTGATGCTCACTTATACAACGCTTTCGAGGTTATAGCATTTTCAGTTTAGATCCTGTTTTCCTAAAATTTTTATCGGACCAAAGGTTGAACAATTAGAACAACAATTGCATTTCGCAGAAATTTCAAGTCCACATGAGTGAAAGCCATTCACCCGATCATCCATAAATCTACCTGTTAATTTAGATTGTGGCTGATCAAATAATAAAAGTGATTCGTCCGTCTCTGGTGGAAGAAAATATGTGGAATTTAGACGCGGAAAATGGGTGGCAAATAATTTCGAATTCTATCAACGCCACATACGCATATGCCGTGTCAAAAGAATGCAAGAAAGCTAAAGAACAACAGGGACAAATGTACTCAACGGAATGCCAATTTTTAATCTCATATTACTTAACATTGTGCACTTATATATTTCTCATTTCTTCGCTTTTAACAAAATACTACATTGCGAAGTTTGTGATCTGTCCCTGTTTCGCAATTTTTCCTAATAAACTGATACCACACAAATGGATATCTTCAATAGGTACTCTACAAATGGTCAAGGATTCTTCGCAGATTACTGAGATGATAACATGCTTGTTTCAGTTGAAGAACAGGAATTTTTAAGTGCTTCTTCTAGATGAAATTCACAGAAATTTATAATTCCAAGTCAATAATGATATCGTGTGAGGTCTTACTATTGAGTAGTGAAGACCTATGTTCTACGAGTTAATGCAGAAAGCATTTAGACCCGTTAGTTCAGTTTTCTACATTGTAGACTAATCGCACCATTAAAGATTTATAGCGATTAAAGATTTATAGCGATTTTGATATAACGTGCAATATATTTAATTCACGATTCGCAGTATATACTGCTCTCACAATTCTACTTTCGCAGAAAAAAGTATACTTATAGAACAATATCGAAATCAACTCTCCGAGATATGCCACTCTCTGATCAACGCTCCGATATTTTCTGATTTTCCAAATAGAATCTAAGCGTGTACTGTTACTAGAATTCTACAGCTTGTAAATGAGACTATCCTCATTTAAAAGAGCCTATATTTGAAACCGCTGGTTTTGTTCACAATCGCATGACATCAACTTCCAAGGCATATTGCGGGATTTAATTATAATTCTATTTGTTATTCTTGATTATCATAGATTGTCGCACTCACACAATTAATCACGCTTCAATCGATGAAAACACTTTGCAGACATCAGACATGATCAATGGGTGAACTCAACGCTGATTACATGAACATGAAACGGAAAAGGCGCTGCGGGCTCGTCAAATACGTTTTGTCAAAAGGCTAACAACCAATGAAAGGAAGGACACGTGTATTGCTTGTTTGTCAAATTAGTTTTCAATCTGCGATAAATCTCCGACATTGTATGTGGGTGCAATTAGTAGAGGAGATATGCGCGCTGAATATTTTCTAAATCTATCAGGTATGCAGAATATGACCGCATTCAAATATCGCGGTAGAAACATGTGTTGCTAAAATCTCCCGCACAGATACAACACTACATTTTTCAAGATATATGCCGTCCTCACGTTGGAACAGTAAGATCATGTTCAGTGGGACTTGTGCCAGTGGATAAGTGGTAAACAAGGATATAATTGAATGGCACTGTTGCATAGGGTTCGTACAACGAACCACGATGTTCACATATTACTCATTCATTGAAACGAAGGGGTTCTGAGCCTCGACTGCATGGATTTGGTTTTGTCGTGCGAAAAAGCCTACTAAAAGCAACAGAACCAATCAACAGCGGGAGCGAACGTATTTGGAATATAAATATGAAATGCGTTACTAGTACCACTGCGTTGGTGAACGTTTATGCACCGATGTTAACCGCGACGCCCGCGGACAAAAGACGCTTTTGCACAACTTCACAACAGTCCTCTAAAACGTACAGCTGGAAACTGTGTAGTGGTGTTATGTGATTTCAATGCAAGAGTTGGTTCAGATTACGAGGATTGAAAAAATGGTTCCGAGTAGGTAAAACCAATGAAAATGGACAACCACTTTTGAAATGTGCACATAGTTTACACCGTCTTTCAAACATAACCACAGCATAAATTCTCTTGGAAACAGCATCGCCTTTAGCATTGGCATCAGATTGATCTTATTCTTGTTAGGCGCACTAATATGGGAAGCGTATTCCTCACCAGATGATATCAAAGCGCAGACTCCGATACTGACCATTCGCTGGTTCATGCAAGACTGAAATTTCCCCAGTCGAGATTTCACCGCATCAAATTGTCTGCTAAACCAAGGATAGACTTCATTCGCTTATGCGAAACTAATCTAGGTGATGGATTCGCAAAACCATCACAACCCCACTGAAATCGTTTTCAGAAAACTGGGAATCGCCAAAATCTGCATATGCCGATGCAAACTTGCAATTCGAAGAAACCTCGAACGAGCGACTGGTTCGAAGCAAAAGCTTCTGAGATGACAGCTATTTCGGATGAGAAACGGTCAGCATTCTTGAAGTTCAAATGTATGCCAACAGATGAAAACTTATAACTTCTAAGTGTAGCTATAAATAAGGTGTGACTGACTACAAGACGACGGGCAAATGTCCATTGGACCGAAATTAGCCTCAGTATCAAATGTTTCGGATACTTGAAATTTTAACGTAATGAAAGATAGGATCAAGAGAGTCATTGGTCCAAACAAACTTAAAATGGCTCCCATTAAGTCTGTATCTGATAACCCGATTGTTGACAAAACTCAGCAGATAAAAAGATGAGCGGAGCACTTTTCCTCTCTCTACTCTAGAAAAAGTACGGTTTTACCGCATGTACTTGGAAATGTTGAACAGTTGCCAAATATTGACCATTTATATACTCCCCCTACTCTTGATGAACTCAATAAAGCAATCGACCAATTAGCGAACGGGAAGGCCCCTTGTTACGACGGAAATCCACCTAGGCTCAACAAATGCTGTAGAACAGCATTATTATAGCCTCTTCACCATTTGCTTCTTCAGTGATGGCAGGAGAAGTGTCTCAAAACAACATATGCGAGACACGCGGATCATCACGATGTATAAGAATAAGGGTTGTAGAGGCAACTGCAACGATTGCAGAGGAAACTCCTTTCGGTATTTTGTAAGCAAATTGTTTGCTAAAGTCTTACAGTTACGGCTAC
Source organism: Atriophallophorus winterbourni (assembly GCA_013407085.1). Classification (NCBI taxonomy): domain Eukaryota; kingdom Metazoa; phylum Platyhelminthes; class Trematoda; order Plagiorchiida; family Microphallidae; genus Atriophallophorus; species Atriophallophorus winterbourni. Next base: position 16,746 of record JACCGJ010003596.1, read on the forward strand.
AAGTTTTGGCTGATAGTGTTTACTCTAAATGTGGTTTCCGCAGTGGAAGTTCAACAGTTGACATAATCATCTCTGATACAACATAAAAACTTTTTGTTAACAGCGTTTGCCATTATACGCTGTTTTTATTGATTTAACGAAGGAATTCGACTGGGTCAGCAATGAGGTTCTTTTAAATAATTTTGAGTTGATAGGCTCTCCCAAGACTGCTAAAAATCATTATTTCGTTCCACTCAAGAATGAAGCGCTCAGTCCAGTTTCAGTTACGAAGCCTTTCAAATCCGCCGAGGCGACAAACAAGGGAATTATTGCTCCCACGCTGTTCGGCATTTTCTTTGCTCTGATTCTGAAGCACGCTTTTAGGACGAGAACAAAAGGCATGTGCCTACGCACGGGAAGTAATGGTGGGCTTTTCAACCTGAATATGTTAAGAGCAGAAACCAAGGCATGGGATGTGATAAACATTGACCTGCTGTTTGCCGACGATGCAGCCTTTATTGCTCACACCCAAGAGCACCTCCAGTCGCTAATTGACTGTTTTTCGTCGGCATGCACATTCTTTGTGCAAACAATCAGCATGACAAATACCAAAGTCCTTGGTCAAGTGATAGCATCGCCTCCAATCATCACTGTTGGAAACTGTCAGCTTGAACCAGTACATCATTTCACATATATTCCTTCAATTATTTCGGAAAACCTCTCGCAAGACACGGAGATTGATACGCGGATCCGCAGAGCAGCTCTCATTTTGCCCGGTGTTTGGTGTAAGAGTAAGATGAAGGTTAATATAAAAGATGATTGTTTTCAGCGCGTACGTACTGAATACTTTACACTACGGCAGTGAAACCTGGAACACTCACGCACGACACCAACGGAAGCCGAATGCTTTCCATCACATCGTAAAAATATCGTGATTTGACAAATTGAATAATGCTGAAGTGCTTCCAAAAGCTGGTCAACAGAGCATGTTCACCCTTTTGCGGCAGCGCCGCCTGCGGTGGCTTGGTCATGTCTACAGGATGGAAAAGGGTCGTATTCCGAAAGATCTACTCTATGGTGAGTTGCAACTAAGAAGTCGACCATTGGGCGGACCGCACTTGCGGTACAAAGACGTTTGCAAAAGAGATATGAAAGCTCGTGGCATTTATTCATATTCATAGATTTATTCATAGATTATATGCAGGTAAAAAGCTATGCTTTACAAGACCCACAAAAATGTACATCGGGTCGGATGGTAAAAAATATCAAAATATTGTTAGATTATTGTCAAACATAAAAAACATACTTTTCCATGTGGATATCTAGTGATTTTTTGAAAACTTCAACAGTTCCAGATTGTACCACATGAGTAGGTAAACTGTTCCACAGTTGCACATTGCGAACGGAAAATGCATATTTGCGGCAGTTCAACCTGCTATGCTGTTGGTAAAGTTTTAATTGGTGACCTCGCAGATGTGTGTTATGGGAAAGATGAAACAAATGACCGCAAGGATGATTTGTTTGATTAAGCACTGTCCAAATGAATATAAGTGCTCCTCGTTTCCGTCTGTATTCAGCCGAATGCAAATTCAATAATTTAAGTCGCGTTTCGTATGGATAATTTGATAGTCCCAGGACGAGTTTTGTCGCTCTGCGCTGTGGAGTTTCTAATAGCAGAATATCTTTTTTCAACCAAGGATCCCATGCCGGTATAGCATATTCAACATGAGGACGGATGTACGTTGAAATCAATTTGCAGGCAATATTGGGGTCAAACGAAACTAGGACTCTTTTAAGGAGACCCAAGTTGTTTTCAGCTTTGCAGGCAGCCAGTCGACATTGCATTGAGTTTCCTAAGTCTGATTGGATAATCACACCTAAATCTTTTTCGGAGGAGGCGGGTTTAATAACAGTGCGACCAAGATAATATTCTTTGCTCGACTTGCTGTTGAGAGACAATAGGCTGCATTTCGAAGCATTCAGGGGCATTTCGTTGTCTATGGACCAAGTGTGAATCATATCGAGATCCCGTTGCAGGTTCTGTGTGTCGTCTGTGGAGTCTATCTTGCGCCAAAGCTTTGCGTCATCAGCGAAAATAAGCACGGAGGACTGTAATACAGTAGGCAAGTCGTTTATATATATTAAAAACAAAAGCGGTCCGAGGACTGATCCTTGTGGGACACCACGGGCAACTTTAATCGACTCGGATAGTTCGTTTTTGACTCTCACGTACATCTCACGAGATATCAACCATTCTTTAATCCATGCATGGAGTTTACCCTGTACTCCGTAGGTGAGTAGTTTCGACGAAAGTATTTCGTGATTCACACGATCGAAGGCTTTTGAGAAATCGATATAAATTACGTCCACGGAGTGGCCGGCATCCAGTAGCTCAGACCAAGATTCTTTTGCTAATAGCAAGTTTGTCAGACAGGATCGTTTTTTCCTGAATCCATGCTGTGCCTCGGAGATTAAATTATTAATCTCAAAGTGATTCCGTAAGGCATCAGCTATTATGGACTCCATTACTTTGGATAGCACTGGTAATAACGCTATCGGGCGATAGTTTAAAGGATCATTTCTTTTACCACCCTTGTAGATGGGACTAATAAGGGCAGTTTTCCACATTTCTTGTACAAAGCTCTGCTCGAACATCATCGTGAATACGTCAGATGTCGGTATTGCCAACTCGGAAGACAGATTGTGCAAAATGTTTGCGTGTATATTGTCTATACCGGGTGGGCCTGTTCTCTTCATCGTCATTAATTTTGTTTGAACAACGTTGGGGGGAACTCCACCCCCTGAAGAATTGGCAGGCTGCAGCTGTCAGATTTTAAGGGCTGTCTATGGGTCGACACTTGTGAGATAACTGATGCAAATTGTTGTCGGGAAGAAGTTGCTTTTGACCGCTCACATTGGAGGCATTGTGTAAAGCGTCATCTGCAAGCTGGGGAGGAGCAGATACAGCTATTGACTTTCGTTGCCAGCGCTGCGGGAAAGATTGTTCCTCCCGAACCGGACTGTTTAGTCATTCCAAAAGCTGCAAAACATGAACATTCACGCGATTGTGATGTACATACATGGTCGACATCGACCGAAGGAGGCCAACAACAACAACACCGTGTGGATTATAACTTGTGCAGGCAAAGTCAAGATCTTCTAATTCACTGGTCTTGTATATTGTTGATCGTTTAATCTGTTTTAAATAAACGTGGTCAACTCCAGTTGACATGGGTTATCCCAAGTAAAATGGAAGATTTCCAGCAACAAATATAGATAAATTTGGCGACCTGAAGTACGTATTGCATGTAGTGACGTACTAATGGAACCGATAGTAATCATTTCAAATAAAACGTCAATTTTTATGGCTTATAGGTTTAACACCGTTATATGTCTTTGCTGTAGCTGAAGGATAGTTTGGTTGCACAATTATTTTGAATGATTGAAGTTTGAAAATTGTTTGCTATTATAGATATTTAATGCCAACAGATAAGAGATTCATTGCAAATATTCTACAGCACACTAAATACATTAAACTCTCCTGAAGAAGCACGAAACTTCAGCTTTTGCTTCAGTAAATAGCATTTAGTTTGGATGATATAGATACAGGTTGCAATGCGGGTATTGCTCGCCTGTACAATAAGATGAGACGCAATCACTACGCAATTGGATACCTTGTAAACCCATCAACATGAAGTCCATACCAAATGTGTTAGGCAGACTAGCTAACTGTTCTTGAATGATTACGACCAGGGAAAGCATTTGGCTGTAGAAGCAAGCTCAAATATGTATGGTGATAAAGCATAAACCGTGTTCCTGATAACATGCAGAATATTTATTGTATTGTTTCTTCTGCCGATCGTTGAATTTTTACGAATCGCTTCCCGCATCTTTGAACACATTCTCAGGTTATAAAACTGGAATAACTATTAAGTGAATGAGTGGTGCTAATAACATTAGAGCTGAGTAGAATACCATTCCGAAACGCTAAAATTTCACCGGAAGCACAGGACCGGTTTCGAGGTTTTTGCCTCTCATCAGCTATGCGTATCCGCTGGACTCTTCGCGTTTCGAACTAGTATTTGTGTAGACGGAATGGCGTAATAAGGACTGAAGTTCTCGTCTACTCGCTACTTTATAAGTAGCTGAAGGGACTAAACTAAGCCCCAACTGATCCAACGGCGTATTGCCGCGAGGGTTATTACAACCCCGGTATAGATCAGAGTAGAATACCATTCCGAAACGCTAAACTCTCACCGGAAGCACAGGACCGGTTTCGAGGTTTTTGCCTCTCATCAGCTATGCGTATCCGCTGGAATCTTCGCGTTTCGAACTAGTATTTGTGTAGACGGATGGCGCAATTTGAACTGAAGCTCACGTCTACTCGCTACTTTATAAGTAGCTGAAGGGGCTAAACTAATCCCCAACTGATACAACGGCGTATTGCCGCGAGGGTTATTACAACCCCGGGATTGATCAGAGTAGAACACCATTCCGAAACGCTAAAATCTCACCGGAAGCACAGGACCGGTTTCGAGGTTTTTGCCTCTCATCAGCTATGCGTATCCGCTGGACTCTTCGCGTTTCGAACTAGTATTTGTGTAGACGGATGGCGTAATGTGAACTGAAGTTCTCGTCTACTCGCTACTTTATAAGTAGCTGAAGGGACTAAACTAAGCCCCAACTGATCCAACGGCGTATTGCCGCGAGGGTTATTACAACCCCAGGATAGATCAGAGTAGAATACCATTCCGAAACGCTAAAATCTCACCGGAAGCACAGGACCGGTTTCGAGGTTTTTGCCTCTCATCAGCTATGCGTATCCGCTGGACTCTTCGCGTTTCGAACTAGTATTTGTGTAGACGGATGGCGTAATAAGAACTGAAGTTCTCGTCTACTCGCTACTTTATAAGTAGCTGAAGGGACTAAACTAAGCCCCAACTGATCCAACGGCGTATTGCCGCGAGGGTTATTACAACCCCAGGATAGATCAGAGTAGAATACCATTCCGAAACGCTAAAATCTCACCGGAAGCACAGGACCGGTTTCGAGGTTTTTGCCTCTCATCAGCTATGCGTATCCGCTGGACTCTTCGCGTTTCGAACTAGTATTTGTGTAGACGGATGGCGTAATGTGAACTGAAGTTCTCGTCTACTCGCTACTTTATAAGTAGCTGAAGGGACTAAACTAAGCCCCAACTGATCCAACGGCGTATTGCCGCGAGGGTTATTACAACCCCAGGATAGATCAGAGTAGAATACCATTCCGAAACGCTAAAATCTCACCGGAAGCACAGGACCGGTTTCGAGGTTTTTGCCTCTCATCAGCTATGCGTATCCGCTGGACTCTTCGCGTTTCGAACTAGTATTTGTGTAGACGGATGGCGTAATAAGAACTGAAGTTCTCGTCTACTCGCTACTTTATAAGTAGCTGAAGGGACTAAACTAAGCCCCAACTGATCCAACGGCGTATTGCCGCGAGGGTTATTACAACCCCAGTGTAGATCAGAGTAGAATACCATTCCGAAACGCTAAAATCTCACCGGAAGCACAGGACCGGTTTCGAGGTTTTTGCCTCTCATCAGCTATGCGTATCCGCTGGACTCTTCGCGTTTCGAACTAGTATTTGTGTAGACGGATGGCGTAATAAGAACTGAAGTTCTCGTCTACTCGCTACTTTATAAGTAGCTGAAGGGACTAAACTAAGCCCCAACTGATCCAACGGCGTATTGCCGCGAGGGTTATTACAACCCCAGGATAGATCAGAGTAGAATAACATTCCGAAACGCTAAAATCTCACCAGAAGCACAGTACCGTTTTCGAGGTTTTGCCTCTCATCAAGCTATGCGTGTTCCGCTTGGACACTTCGCGGTTTCGACTAGTCTTTGTGTAAGAGATGGCGTATAAGAACTGAAGTTCTCTTTACACTCGCTACTTTTAGTAGCTGAAGGGAATAAACTAAGCCCGAACTGCTCCAACGGCGTATTGCCGCGAGGGTTATTACAACCCCAGGATAGATCAGAGTAGAATACCATTCCGAAACGCTAAAATCTCACCGGAAGCACAGGACCGGTTTCGAGGTTTGTGCCTCTCATCAGCTATGCGTATCCGCTGGACTCTTCGCGTTTCGAACTAGTATTTGTGTAGACGGATGGCGTAATGTGAACTTATGTTCTCGTCTACTCGCTACTTTATAAGTAGGTGAAGGGACTAAACTAAGCCCCAACTGATCCAACGGCTTATTTGCCGCGAGGGTTATTACAACCCCAGGATAGATCAGAGTAGAATACCATTCCGAAACGCTAAAATCTCACCGGAAGCACAGGACCGGTTTCGAGGTTTTTGCCTCTTGTCAGCTATGCGTATCCCCTGGACTCTTCGCGTTTCGAACTAGTTTTTGTGTAGACGGGTGGCGTAATTTGAACTGAAGTTCTCGTCTACTTGCTACTTTATAAGTAGCTGAAGGGACTAAACTAAGCCCCAACTGATCCAACGGCGTATTGCCGCGAGGGTTATTAACCCCAGGATAGATCAGAGTAGAATACCATTCCGAAACGCTAAAATCTCACCGGAAGCACAGGACCGTTTTCGAGGTTTTTGCCTCTCATCAGCTATGCGTATCCGCTGGACTCTTCGCGTTTCGAACTAGTATTTTTGTAGACGGATGGCGTAATAAGAACTGAAGTTCTCCTCTACTCGCTACTTTATAAGTAGCTGCAGGGACTAAACTAAGCCCCAACTGATCCAACGGCGTATTGCCGCGAGGGTTATTACAACCCCAGGATAGATTACAGTAGAATACCATTCCGAAACGCTAAAATCTCACCGGAAGCACAGGACCGGTTTCGAGGTTTTTGCCTCTCATCAGCTATGCGTATCCGCTGGACTCTTCGCGTTTCGAACTAGTATTTGTGTAGACGGATGGCGTAATAAGAACTGAAGTTCTCGTCTACTCGCTACTTTATAAGTAGCTGAGGGGACTAAACTAAGCCCCAACTGATCCAACGGCGTATTGCCGCGAGGGTTATTACAACCCCAGGATAGATCAGAGTAGAATACCATTCCGAAACGCTAAAATCTCACCGGAAGCACAGGACCGGTTTCGAGGTTTTTGCCTCTCATCAGCTATGCGTATCCGCTGGACTCTTCGGGTTTCGGAATAGTATTTGTGTAGACGGATGGCGTAATGTGAACTGAAGTTCGCGTCTACTCGTTACT
>JACCGJ010003597.1:0-48016 GCA_013407085.1 Atriophallophorus winterbourni
TGCTCATTTGACTGCACGAAAGCGGCTTTCTATGGACTCCCTCGCTTGATCAGTCGACTGCACCGTTCGTGATGTTTCGTTGAAATGATAGAGCACAAACCGGTGACACCGAGCGGATCGATTGTTCACAATAGACATCAAAGATTTATCTGGTATTGAGCAACAAATCGCACAGTGTGAGTCAATGGTAGCAGGCACACACAAGTTGAAACTTGTGCAACGCTAAATTGATACCGGTTTACGACTTGAAATCAATAGAATGATAATTTGCTTGAATTGTCGGCGTCGTGCCCCAAAGTAAAACACGAACTTAAGGAACGGAAGCCGGCCTAAATGGGTAAGATTAATCTTTTGATTGTTTTTGAACTAGTCGTTGTTGAATTTGCGTACTTGCGATGTACTTGCTGCGAAAGAATAAATCAATGGCCAAAAAACGTCACTGGATGTAATGAAATAATCGGGATATGTTTGAGTACATTTACAAATCTACTGGGAATCTCGAAATAATAAACGAATCCACATGTAGAATTGTTATGCTCACATGGTCGCTTGATGTTTAAATTTGTGGCTCAAATTCTCGGCGACAATACCCCGTCGCAATAACAGCGACGAATTTTGGGCAGCATGGTTAACCGATGATCGTCGGAATATTCTATCCGAGTTGACCAAGTCAAACACGCTTTTTGCTCTAATAACAGTTTTGCTGACATTTAAACAAACATTGGTGGTTAATACGGTTATTACGGTACTCACATCCCCTTCACTTATATTAGAGGTTCTTCAACGTCCGTCGCACTACACTGCATAAACTTAACCAATATTTGATGAAGGGAATTTTGTTTAAGCAATGTGGGACATTTTATGGACATTTAGACAAACGACTCAATCAAATGATGCATTAAACGCAATAGGAGTGTATCAGTGGTTTCGTAGAATAGCGCCACTGAAAGCCGGCATATTGCAAGTAGCGTAGTCGTATTGTGCTGCATCTCTGTCAATCGAAATGTGTCTTAGAACCATGTTCGCCCCTTTATTAACTTGATGCGAAATTGCATACAAAGCACTTTTTGACTTGAAGGGCGGGTGAGAATGATATATATATGTAAAATTGGACTGATGCGGTCAAAGATCGTGCGAGCATCGTGACACACCAAAACTCATTAATCTTTCCAGAGAAGGGACTCGTAGTTGTAATACTTTCTAAAACTATCAGCGCTATCCAAGCAAGTCTATGACCTCAACTTTGTTTGTAGCAAACTTGCAAGTAACATAACTATGCTGGTCTATTATGGGAAGTGCTAAGCGTGAGGGCATACTAGTGTTACTGGGTAGTCAATCATGTTGATATCTAAATAGTATTAAAATTCACTGTTTCTGTACCTACATCCCCCAATTTACGGTAACTTTAGCGGGCTAGTTACAATGACCTGTTAAAGGTTCGTGTGCCTTGAAAATTGAATGATTGTCTAAATTCGTGTACCTTCGTAAACCACTATACACATTCTGGACATCCAAGCATTCATGTTTTTAAAAATATAGGATTCACATGGACTCAAATACAAAGAACGGACATGTACTAATAATTAGTTTCCAAACTCTGTTTACCACTTGTCCACTCTGTGTAGACCCCTTAACAGTAAATCCACTTATCCCATTCCTGCTGTTATTGGCTTACTGGGTTTATTTGTTACCAACACACCATCAGATTCATAGACAACAAACACTTAGTTCAGTCTTGTGATGCCTTTTATGCGGTAGTTTGTAGCACCAGATATTGATTTTTCTTGGTCTACATCCATTAGCACATTCCGATTGATTACGTTCAAATAACTAGCTTCCGTTAAACTATGCGACACAGATGTCATAAAGTGAACTTATTTACAGTTCACGGGTATAGCATATATACTTGACAAGCAACGAGATTTGATGTTTAGCGTAGAGCTGAGGAGAATAATTTCTGTAAAGTAATCCTAGTTCCGAGCACTCCCAGTACACAAATTTCATTATCGGATACGTGTTGTTCACACTCTATATGATGTATGGAGAGGACAATCAGGCTTGAAACAGATTTGGGAAATTTGAATTTTGAAATCACAGCTGGCTTATTTAATCATCTGGACCGGTAATGTTGTTGCTAGCGTTTCATATAAGACGACCCATAACCGGATTTGTCTTGCTTATCCTGGGGGCATGACTACCAGGTTCGGTGTGCCTTGAAAGAATGCTCGTATCTTAGACAAAGTTAAAAGTTGAAGCAAATGTTGCACGGAACTGCCACAGTCAACCTTGCTCAAAATATTACCGCAAAATCACCAATAGTACGTGAAATTTCTAACGTTAAACCAAGATTGTTTATTTTGAAAACTGTGATTCGTGTATTGCAATGTTCGATTCCTTAAACTGGACACAATCGCACTGAACGAAATAGCTCTCATGTGAAGTAGATTTCCGACAAAGAAGGACGGTTGCACTGTTAAGCGGAATCTAACCGGGTCCAGGCGAGCTAGCTCGGATGTAGCTTAAAACTCAAAATAGACAAGTATATAGAAGTTTATCAGAGCTTGTATGTCTTGTGTTTCAGGTAGTATGGATGCCATGAGACTGGAAAATCAGATCAGTATCACACTTACACAAAGTTGTTTGCCGCTAGAACTAGAAGGATTGCGGGTTCGTATAAATTATTCATGCTTCAAGCCTCAGAATGCATCACACATTGATAATCAAACAACTGTATGGAAGCGAAAAATTCTTTTCCGTTGCACCGCAAGTGTTAATCATAGCAAAGCAATTGAGCGATTATTTTGAGAGATTGGATGGCTGTTGTGGAAATAAATGGCGGACACCGATCGATTGAGTACCACATATCGCTGTTAGCGCTGCGGGAGAGATTGTTCCTCCTGAATATAACTGTTTAGTCATTTAAAGCTCTGTTGAACATGGAACCATCGTGTTTGTGATGTACATCTATGATCTGGAGGAGGTCAGCAACAACAACATTGAGCTCTCAGAAGCGCCCGAAAGAGACAGTCGTTTTCGACACACGAGTAAGCTACGCCGACTGACTGGATGAAATTTTCATCATAACCATATCAAACAATTGACCGTGGTTCTAATCTTGCCTACATGACTTGCCACCCACTTGGCTTACTATAGTCTGCTTAGCGTGTTTGGACACGTGATTGAAGATGTTGGTCGTACCAAGCTTATCCTTCAATACAAGCGCAACATGTTTTCCATTCTTCCACTGTTTCAAGTGCATGCGGATCCTCATACTACCGTCCCTACCTGATGATCACAAACAGCACTAAACCGGTCACGAGCTGTGTGAGTGATGGTAATGCATGCAAATGAGCAATATAATGAATTATTTTCAAAAAAATGCGCCTAATACTGCACTGGTGGCTTTGAGTAGGATTTTAGTAATTTTACGGTTAAAACGCAATCAACCTCACAAGTAACGCAGGGTGCATGTCTAACCACGATAAAGAGATCTGAATCGTTGCAGATTTCAACAGAGACAAACATACCACGCAAGATTTAAAGGTTGCATCACGCTTCGAAATAAATTCACACTAATCACTTATAAGATTTGTTCCAGCAAATATTCCATGTGAAATTGACTCCAAGATTCTAAGTTATTTATCCAAAAGACTATCTAGTATAGGACACTGAATGCTTGCGCTTTAGGATTCGTGCACCAGGACTGAATAATTAACTTAGCGAATGATATTTAAGGACAACATGAAATCATCTGTATATGTCACGTAGTGCGGAGGTGAGATATGCATTGCGTTGAGTGGTATGCAGAGCACCAACATCCGGCCAACACATGGTCGAAAACCACAGTCACGAAGCCGTTATAAATCGAGTTAGGGAGGATCGTATGTCAACGGTTCGAGTGAAAATACCCTCGGAAACATGATGGAATTGTCAACGACAGCCGCTATCGAGCGATATACAATTCGTCAATGTCGGTAAAAACGAGGCATGCGTGGTGAAGACTTAAGTCTTACTGTTTGGCACGAAATTGAACGACAAATTAGATCGAAGTGACAGTCCGGGGTAGACATATTTCAGAACATTGTTGTGCTTTCTTAGTTTGCTTATATTTATTTGGTTATTGGTCTTGTGCGTGATAAACACATTTGACCAATCGGCCTTCTCCTGTTTTGTTGGATTCTTGGGCGAAAGCTTTTAGCATTGGACAGGTTGATCTTGGGTATGTATCGGAACGCAATTTTCAAGTGGCTGTGAAATGCGGGGTTAACGTGGTAGTTTTGGGGACCGATGACCCCAATTTGTTTGACAAGAAGTCATAAGTTCGCCAGCTGCCTCTCGTTAACCTGGATTGACCACTTCCGGCATCTCTCACACGCTAAACTCTTGCACTGACTAAGTAACAAGTCAAATCTCTGAAGACTTTTCCGAATAGGTGATTTCATGAAACTGTTAGATCAAGGTCGCCCAGAGCGCGGAAATTTCGGAGTATTCGCGCGAAAAGTGAACTATTTTTGACCAGAAAAGAATCAAATCGGAAGTGGGTGAACGGAAAACAACTGGGTTGTTAACATGACTTTAAAAAGGTATTTCAAGGGGGTGATGGGTGAAGGGAACAGAGATAGTAATAAATGACGCATTATCAGCTCATCAAGGTCATTCGAAAAGTGGTGATATGGGGACAGATGTTCGCGTAATATAGGCCGTTTAGCGGTTAGGTAAATCATTTGTGGGGGGTTGACAACTACTTAATCCTGTTCCACGCACTTACTATCAACCTTGGTTTGACGAAGCTCCTGTGTCAGAAGTGAAACGTTACCCAAAAACTGCTCTAAACGATTGCACTCAAATTTCTTTGCATTTTGAACACACGATGGATCCCAAACTTATTCCAATCGATTGCCGACTCCAGTGAGCCCCGTGTTCGGAAATTGGCCAGGGAGTTGGTGAGAACAGATGAATATGAAACCAGGTGGGTGAACCACCACATCTTCAACTTTCGTTGCAAGCAGCGCGGCGTAATACCAAAGGATCTGATGGTAAATCCTCCGGATAATTCTCGTAAATCAACAAAGACGGCCGCGAGTGCATCCAAAGTGTTTTGAAACAAAGGATCCACCGGGTCAATGAAAACCTATTGGCCGCTCGATCGAAAGCATCGTGAATGATGTCGAAATTGCGAGTCGAATTATCCGAAGCGGATTTCTGCAGAATTTGTGGAAAACACGCAGAGGTTTTGGCCACGCAAACGGAGAAAGACGAAACCGTATGATCAAAAAGTTATTAGAGTTTTATAAGAAACGTTCATCAGATAAATCTAATAGGTCATTATCGAGCAGCCAATATTCTAGTATGGCGATGCAAACCTTGATTCGCACGAAAGACATGCACTTATTACGCTGAAACAAGATACGAATATAGCCATTACTAAAGCTGATAAAGATAAAGTAACAGTAATTTTGAACAAAAGCGACTATTTAGACAAGGTTGGGGTACACTTATCCGAGGGCCCTTATGAACGGATAGATAATGGCAAAATGAAAATATAATGAATAACTGCAAAATGGTAGTCTCTAGGTACTTAAGTAGCGTTAAGGAGAGTTTGGGGAAGGGCTTGTGGTATAACCTGTATCCCAAGTCTACTCTAACTACTAGGTTCTACGGCCTACCTAAAATACATAAAGAAGACATTCCTGTAAGACCTATCGTCGACGGTATCGGATCACCTGCGTACGAGTTATTTAGACATTTGGCTTATTTTTATTGTAACCTTTAGTCGGCAATACAGCCTCGTTCATCATGTCACTTTGCAGCATGCTTAAAGTCGGTAACAATAGATGACGATGAAATAATGGTTAGTTTTGATGTGAGCGCTTTGTTCACCAACGTCGATAAAACAAGTGCGTTACAACTAGCTAGACGGGCCTTGGAATCTGATGCCAGTTTGTCAGATCGCACAAACTTGAGCGTCCAGCAAATTATCAACGGTGTATCGATCTGCCTAAGCATGAACCACTTCGTATTTAAAGAGCAATTATATAGACAAAAAGAAGGGTTGGCAATGGGTTCACCGGTATCTCCAGTACTTGCGAACATGTATATGGAGCATTTCGAGAACAAAGCCCTTAACTATGAAGGGTTCAAGCCAAAATTATGGTGGAGCTATGTAGATGACACATTTGTTATCATCGAGCGAGATCAGTTAGAGGTCTTCTTCAGATATTTAAATGAAATACAACCATGTATTACTGTCACAAAGTAAGTGGAATCCTGCACAGACACTCTTCCATTTTTGGACTGTTTAGCACAAAAAGTAGACAGGAAAATAAAAACTTCTGTCTATCGGAAACCTATCGATACATATGCTGTACTACGATACACTTCCGCTCATCCAAGACAGGTTTTCAGGTCCATAGCTTGTTCCATTTTCCATAGGATAGAACACCTGTGCAGCGACACTGGCGCACCGTGAAGCGAGCCAAAGGCTCATATACTGCGGTTATCCAAAAAGTTTTATAAAACACCAATTAATGAAGGTAAAATACACGTAAGAAAAATCGGAGAAAAATTGGCGAGATACAGTTTGCATACGGCATGTAAAATGCACATCTGAAGCGATAAGTAGAATATTGAACAGGGCGGCCATACGCGTAACTTATAAGGAAGGTAAATTATCCGTTCGGTTCTGATGCACCTAAAGGATAAGACACTTTTATCTAGCGTTACGAACAGTATCTACAGAATCAACTGTAAGGATTGTTCGGGTGTTTACATAGGGCAGACTTCCATACTATAATCGAAGAACACCGAAAGCGTGTCCGGAGTCAGCACCGGGATGTGAGGGAATATCAATCCCTTATTCCTGATTCCGCCTTGGCGGAGCACGTTTTAGATACGGGCCACAGCGTCGATCTATACAATGTGGCAATATTGAGACGCGGTATTAAACCATATAGCTAACGCCTACATGCGGAGCCGGTCGAAATTGCCAAGTCGATCAATAATGTGGATGGGCAGAAATCTTCACAATCTGGCGCTCGGGACTTTTGCATAGGTAAATAGTTTTTATTCACCTTATACCTGAAAGTTAATTAAATTTTTGTTTTTCTGCAAAAATATTCTAAACTTAGCCCCGTTAGTTATGTACTTTTACGCATTCGGACCGCTTTTTCAAATGACCTTGACCGTGTTCAATTGTATAAGATTGATGTGGATACACACTAGGAGGAAAATCGACCACTGATCCCGGTCATTCCCACAAGACGTCACACACTATAGGCGTACTGTAGGCTGTTTAGCAGTAAGGTCAAATAAGTGGTGCTGGGTTGACTACTACTTACTCATGTTCACTGTCCTGACTATCACCCTTAGTTTGACGAAGCTTCTGTGTCTGAAGTGAAACGTTACCCAAAACCTGCTCTAACCGATTGCATTCGAATTTCCTTGCATTATGACACGATCGTATAATTAACAGCTTATTTACGGCATGCCCTTTAAATGTCTTCGAATCAGAATGAACAATTTGCAATTCCTCAACTGATTTAAGAACCACGTATCGGTTAAAGCGATAGTATCTGCGGATACTGATTTCACATTTCCTAATCAGTCTGCGTTTTTTCAAGCACTGTTCATTAGTTTGTAGATGGTTACTGGTGTACTTGGCTTGTAATTATGTAATATGAATATTATATATTAGTCACACCGACAAAAGTAGGATCTGTTATATTTAAAGAGCCTTCGATTTTCCGTCTTGAGTATCTTCGCAATTCAATGGTTTAACTTTTGTCACTGATGTTGTAGACCCTTTGTAGTCATGCTGTTGTTTATCAGACACTAGCATACTGGTATATCCAGGAGAACCTAAAAGATTAGACTACGTTTTATTTCTTTCTTACAAGTATCATTAGGTCCTTTCTTTTACCATCAGGGTGTCAGCAAAATTCAAATTCCGTACAAGAAAAACATGGAGCAAATTCGAGTTTGAAAGATAAGTATCAATGTCATTCTGACTGCTTATAATTATTCTCAGTAATCTTAGTTAGACTAACTAGGGAGAGCTGTAATGAAGAACCAAACGAATGACTGGTTTAGGTGTTACGATTTCAAAACCAATTATCGTACATAAATTGATGCTGGTACAGATTTCACTGAGTCCCTTTGGATTGATTACGCAGTTGTTTTGAACTTGCAAATTATCGGTTTTAGTAGAAACTTCAAGCAATGGCTTGAGATTTGTAAGACCTTTTTCGTAAATGGTAGAGTTTTGGTCAGATATTCTCCCACCAGTTGTTTTGTAAATTCAACGTATTCATACAGAGAGGGTTTTTAAGATTTACTGGTACATTTGCGACCGCTAGAATTTCAAACGCTATACTGGTCAACTTAGGGGTAAGAGACCCGCGACAATTGATGGCCTCAGTTCCTCGGGTCCTCAGGTCCAGTTAACGGGCGGACGCATAATTTTGTGCTTTGATACATTTGAACATTACTCGTCACTCGCTGGATCATTCTTACGCCATTCGATTTCGCCTGAAGAGATTTCTTTTGGACTCAATTATTTTTAGTGTCATTTGACCAATATTTCGGAAGTTCCTATTTGCCACATCACCGTGGAAATTTTGTGAGCGTGCAAAATTTGTTGTCGCTGTTTTGACTTGCTCGGGACCGTTATAATTCGGAAGAACTTCTGCTAAATTCAACAAGCCGTGTTTCGTTTGGTTGAGATCAAATCTACTGTCGCCGCGACTGTTTTATTCGGTAATTTGCATCCAATACATTGCGATACGTTCCCACACGAACCTCGCAAATTTCATCTCACAACGGTTAATCGATCGATACCCGCCTAGGCGTTTCCATGGGAGCTATCAGACGACCTTGACCTCAACTGTCAGGACCTAAGAAAACTAAGCGTGATTTGTGTAAAATTTGCAAAAGGTGTTAAGTGTGAAATCGAAAGTAGTCATGTGTTATATGTGCTCTGCTATGATACACACTAATTACGATATAGTTTTGACTAAAGAGGCAGTTGTCTTTATTAATAATGCTGAAATTCCAGGTGTCAGTTATGTGTGCAGCGTCTGTAGAACAAAACCGTTAAACGGCGCCGAGATCAATGTATAACAATCCGGAAACCTAAACGATCGAATCAAATACTTAAAGATCTGTTCTCAAAAATCCGAGGATACATTGAAGTCGATAGTAATTACCCACAATAACTAACTTACGAATGAAACCAATCTAAACCCAACGCTACATCCCGTACCTCCACAAGATGCTCCGCTACTTACAGAGAATCTGCGGGAGGCTGAACAGTTTGGTGATGCAAACGCTAGCTGCGACTCACATGTTAGTCAGCTTAAAAAGTCGAATGATCGCCTACTGAATGTCCATCAGCAGAATTCATCAACCTCCAAAACTAATACTGAAATAAAACAAATTTGATGATTCTCAATGTAATCTGCGCCAATGTGTTGGAGACATCCGGGACACTTTTCTCAAGTAGAAGAACTCATGACATTGAACAATGGTACCAGCTGTGTTCAATGATGGATATGAGCTCGATACTGCCTAATTCAATAACCCGCCTAAGTCGACACCCCAATTCTCCTCATCTTGACGAACCGCATTTACTGAGAATAAATCTCAAAAGCCAAAAAGAGATGGAGGACGTTCTTCTAAACTCTTACTTGCTCCGTACATGTTCACAGACTAAATGTCGCATACACGCTCATAAGAAAGAGAAGAGTTAATTTAAACAATGCGAACAAATCTGACCAACGCAGTGTTGTTCTTCTTAGTGTTCCCGAAAAAACTAACACTGCTTCGGGAAGTGAAATACAGCAGCACGATTACAAACAGTGGCTCTACGTTGCCGACATCATCGGAGCTCACGAGTCAGTGGTGGCGGACACTTTTAGAATACCTCGGTCACCAAACTATAAAGGTGATGGGCCAAAACCTTTGAAAATAACATTTTTAACGGAAGGTATGATGGAAACAATTAGGGCTAACTGGAAAGCAAATCATGCGAATATCCCGAAGGTGGTCTGAATGGGTGACCACTATCTTTCTACGCTGGAACCGCCTAACGAACCACGGATTCTACAAGCAGACGAGACTCCGATTAGAAACAGTTTGGCAATCCCAAAAACGACGGATTTCCGACTTTTGAAGGGTCGGACAAATAGACGAGCTTTCAGCTCCATCACTGTATACGAAAACCACATACAAAAACAATAACAAACGCACATGCCTGTTAAACAAACTAGCTGACTGAAGGATCTCTGCAATCAGCACTCACACTCGACGTCATAGCAATAACTGAGACATGTTCCAACCTCACGTGACCCATAGCGAGCTCTCTATTCCAAACATGTTTTTCGGAAAGAACGCTTAAGAACATGTGGTGGAGTAGCTGTTTACCACCATGAACGTTTATACTGTACGGTAGTTACAGACACTGAACTCGATCTGGAAGACAGTATATGGTGCAACTTGAAGCTAGAATCAGGCGATAGTTGCATCGTCGGTGTAGTTTACCGTTCACTATCATCATCGGATGCGCATAACGAAAAACTCTTGAAATCAATGCCATTCGTCGGAAAAGAGCGCAATTCGCAATTGTGATTATGGGAGACTTCAAACTGCCTCAACTATATAACTCAGTAGATCATCGACCCCGATCACTATACTACAAATTTTGCGAATTGTTCGATTACATCCCTTTGTATAATCATATTTTCAAATATGCAGGACAACGAAATTTGCAACAGACATCTGTTCTAGACCTAGTTTTAACCTCTCAAGCCACGGCCGTT
Organism: Atriophallophorus winterbourni; assembly: GCA_013407085.1. Lineage (NCBI taxonomy): Eukaryota > Metazoa > Platyhelminthes > Trematoda > Plagiorchiida > Microphallidae > Atriophallophorus > Atriophallophorus winterbourni. The sequence continues at coordinate 10,815 of JACCGJ010003597.1, forward strand.
GAAGATAATCACTATCACCCTCCGCTGGGTCGAAGCGATCACCACGTTCTCTTCTTTTATTACGTGTGCTGCGCCAGTAGAATTTTAAAGCGAACAAAACGAAATAGAAAAGTGGATTACATTGGTTTGATGGAAACAATGGTAGATTTCGATGAAAATAATATATATTTCAGTGATCCGGACTCGCATTGAACAAACCTGACAGATTAAATCATCAACATGATACATTTCAATTCTAATTAGGTCCCGAAACATAATAGTAAAGAACCTCAATTCATAATTCGCAATCGGACTGGAACATGGTTGACAAAGCGGAATTTGGCATGGGCTATTCACAGGGTCGCCAGAACTGATTGGGCCTGTTCAAACACTCGATAATTGCGGAAAAAAATATCACCAGCTTTAGCTGGCAGTAAGAATGCAGCGAAATCCGAAACTCCCTTATCAAGCTGTTAACAACACTACTAAGCCGAAACTCGGTATTTCCAGATAACGGACTAACTGATTCTGTGCTGTAAAAAGCGCTAAACCTCTCGCCAGTTTTTATTCACAAGTTTTCACCCCCAAGGATGCATTACAATCATCGGAATTGTCAGCACAAATTGTGTTGGAGACTATATGCGATATATGCATCAATTCTGAAATAGTGCAGCACCACATACGTAGGTTGAATATCAACAAGTCCCCGGGAGAAGAAAGAATCACTCCTGCAATCCTAAAGTAACGCGACAGTCAATTGTGCGAAACACTTTGTCATTTATTTAATCACTCTTTGAGGGAGGCTGCTGTACCGACTGACTGGAAGAGAGGAATCATAACACCCATCTACAAAGGTGGAACTCGTTCTGACCCAGCAAATTACCGCCCTGTTACACTCCTTCCAGTGATCTCAAAAATTATGTAGCGAATTGTGTACGAAAGAATTATGAGTCATTTCGAAGCCCAAAACTTGTTGTCCAGAGAGGAACATGAATTTCAGAAGTCTCGTTCTTGCTTGACTAACCTACTGGAGATAATGGAGGACTGGACGCAGACAGTGGATGATGGTGGTTGCGTGTATATGTGTTACTTGGACATATCAAAGGCGTTTGATCACGTGGACCATTCTATACTCCTGAGCGAGGTGCAAGATGTTGGTATTAATGGGTAATGCGAAGCAATGTACAACCGAGCTAGCCACATGCTAGGTATGCTTCGGTGTATTTTCGGACATTTTCCCGTTAAACATTCTTCATGCTCATAAATACGTATATTAACCCAGTGATGGATTACTCAGTGCAAGATTTGGCACCATGGCTACAAAAGCACATCAAGCTGCTCGAGAGGATTTATCAAACAGCAACTAAAATGGTTGGCTGCCTCCGCAACCTTCATATAAGGATCGACTGGTTCATCTTAATTTGGATACACTGCCTCGCAGACGGGCTCGATTTGATCTAATCCTAACTTATAAAATAATGAACTCAAAGATGCACCCACTGTTTGTTTCTTACGGAACTCCCTACCTTCAGATGTTGTACAATCATCTAGTGAAAAGATTTTCAAGAACAAATTGGATATACTGATGCGTAGTAATTTCACCTTGTTGGCCTCCTTCGGTTGAGGTCGACCATGGATGTACATCATATTTGCATGAATTTTCATGTTCTACAGCTTTTTGAATGACTAAATAGTCAGATTCAAGAGAAACAATGTCTCCAGCAGCTCTTACAACGATAGTCAGAACTCGGTTGTAGGGCGTCAGTTGCACGCCGGCGACGTGATCTGCGTTCAGCAGCCAAGAGCTGTATCTGCTTCTCCCCAGCTTGCAGACGACGCTTTCAACAATGCCTCCAATGTGAGCGGTCAAAAGCAAGTTATTCCCAACTTAACGGGTAAATGCCAAGAGCTTTGATATCTCTTTTGAAAACATTTTTGAACCGCAAGTGCGGTCTGTCCAATGGTCGACTTCCTAATTGCAACTCACCATAGAGAGGATCTTTTAGAATACGACGTTTTCATATTAATCTTTGCGCATAACATGCGATCATCCTTGTACCATTTTTGAATGCTTGTTAAAGGGGCCAGGCTTCTTTCGGTTCGATTCTACATCTGTAGAGTACACCAGATAACTATATCGGCTGTGGATTCAATGATTTTTCATATTTCTTGTAACAGTTACGTGCGTAGTACCCCACAGATGACAGACGTGACCTTGCAACTCACTCGTGATTCCTGGTCATGCACTCAAGGCAATTATGGATTACCTAAGTAATGCGTTGCTCACTATGTGATTCTCTGTTTGAACATCGTGGTTCGTTGTAAGAACCCTATGTAACAATGACATTCAAAAATAAATTTGTTTATCTCAAGACTCACTGAACATAATCTTACTGTCTCCACCGGATGACAGCAAACAGCCAGAAACCGGTAGTGGTATGTAAGTGTGTGGGATGCGAGCAAAACATTACTTTAGTCATCCATAAGCGCTTCGAGAGCTTGAACAAAATCTTTATGTGATTCTGTGTTTGAATACCGTGGTTCGATGTACGAACCCTATGTAACATTGGCATTCAAGTATAACTTTGTTTACCACATATCCACTGTTTCAAGGCTCACTGAACCTAATCTTACTGTCTCCACCTGATGACGGCAAACAGCCAGAAACCGGTAGTGGTGTGAATGTGTGAGGGATGTGAGCAACACCACTTTGGTTATCGGTAAGCGCCTTGAGTGCTTGACCAGTAATAAATACGGAGTTAACACACATGCATATTTCTAAGTTTTTGACGCAAAATGTATCACGGATGAATCTTGCATGGCCTCTTGGCAATTGTTCCTCTTAATCGATCTTTGGTGTTTAAAACTCCACTGAGTCTTGGAAACAGCATGTTTGAAAGTCAAACATTTGCCCATAAAATCAAAGTTCACTTGAACAATATACAGTGGAACCCACTTACAACGAACTCGCTTACAACGAATTCCCGCTTATAACGAACCACCATGATTTCCCATATAAATTCCCTATCTGCAAGCTTATTTGCTTACAACGAACTCCGCTTATAACGAACATTTTACTCTCTCCACAGCGATTCGTTGTAACCGGGTTCCACTGTATATTCGAAACCATAAAACCAGTCACAAAATTTACTTTGAAACTATCTGTGTACATGCCAAATTCCATATCGATTTGATGCACGTGTCTTACTTGAAGTTGATTTAGTCACTACCAACATCCGTATTAATCGGAGCACAAGCGAATCGAATGTAAACACTTGGGACGCCACTTGATTTACGCGTTACGCTGGATCGCGTTGACAGACGTCCATTCATTACTATATCATGTTTTTCTTATAATAATCACGATAGCTAATAAATACTACATTTGAATGCCGGTTGCATTTTAAATAAATCATTCATGTTGAATTTCCTACTCGTTATTTCCGTGGTTCAAAATAGTTAGCGTGGCTTCATGGCTGTTCCATTGACAACTCTAGACCCAAACACGCAAATTTGCCGCACAGTCGTCGAACCATGTTTTCGTGGACCAATTAGAAATATAACCTTATTTATTGTATCATTCAGTAATCGGTTGTATTAATGTGGAGTGTCAAGTTACTGTGGTTATATACAGGTAACAATTACAACTTTTAACCATTAACGGTCGAGTGGGTCAAATTCGGTACACAAAATTTAGAGGTATATGATAGGTTAAATTAGACAGATCACTTTCTTATGCCGGGGGTATCGGAATCGGCACACGTTCTGCTCTCGTTTGGTACGCGTTTGAGAAGGCTGAGCCATGCGGCGCGCCAGTTGTCAACAAACTTCGGAAGTGAGGTGACACTTGTGAAATTTCTCACCGTGCTTCATTTATCTGCGTGCAATGGCTGAAAAACCTTGTAAGTATATATATTGATAATTTTTTGCTTCATTTATAGACATCTTCTGAACACATTCAACGTATACACGAATGATGAAATATTTTTCTAATATGACTGTCCGCATATATGTCTCAAATTTGTGACACTCGTCATGTGAACCTATAAAAGAGCGTGTCCCAAAAATGATACAACCGGCACCAGACCAGACAATAACGAATACTTCGCTTTGGGATTTAAAGCGAAGCGAAGTTGCGAAGCGAAGCGAATTTTGTTGAATATTCGCTTCGCTATCGCCATGGCGAAGGGCAAAAATAAACTTCGCTAAAAATTCGTTATACTTCGCTTCGCTTAAAACGAAGTGCAAGTTCAAACTTCGCCGTAAACGAATATTAGCGAAGTCTTCGCTAAAAGCGAAGTGTTCATTTTTGTACTTTAATATTTTAACCCTTCTACGGGAATTGTTTTTGATGTTGACACTTGTTGACTTGTTGATAGACACCGCCAGACAAGTGAACTCCGATGGTGACTGAAAGTACCGACGTAAGCCACTTAGCAACCGACTGCTTGTTTATTTGCTATAAGCTAACATTTGAGGTGGTAACTAGAGTTACGGTCAGTAGACAAAGGGTTGTACTTTTTTGTACTTTAATATTTTGTCTGCTATTTATTGTCTGCTATAAATAGGATGAAAATTTAATTGTCTCATCATAGTTTCATCATGAGCCCCCCGAAGACGCACCACAAGTCGGACAAGGACAAAGACTCGGCCTCGGCCAAGAAGTCCAAGAGGAGCCCGACCCTCAACGTCAAGCTGCCGTCCAAAGACCCGTGGACCCCCAAGTCCTCAAGAAAGAGGTCTCCGCCGCCGTCAGATGATGATGATGATGACGACTTTCATCACACCACCTACCGGCACAAGCCTACCAGATCACCGATCTGGAACTTCTTCAAGAAGGAGGCTGTGAAGAAAGGTGCGAAGGAAAGAGAAGTTCGAGCTCTTTGCCAAGTCGAGGATTGTGGCCAGTCCATTGCCCGGCCTCAGGGAACCCCCCCAAGGAATGGTCTGCCACATCATGTCGAAGCATCCGGACGTTTCTAAGCAGTTTCTGAACCAGAAGGCCAAGTTGGAGACTGAAAAGGTGAGTTAGACTCAGTTTGACGCAACCTTCGCTAAACTTCGTTTAAACTTTGCTATACTTCGCAATATCTTGCCATATACTTTGTTATAGATCGCTTAGTACTTCCAAATACTGTGCATGAACATCGTTATACATTGCAATAGTTTGTTGGAAATGAAGCTCAACTGTTTTTTCTTTCTTTTCTTTCCCAGAAGAAGCAGCAGCAGTCCCAGTCCAGCTCTTAGCGAGTCAAGTTCGGGGAGTCATCCAAAACCTCTTCAAGAAGGCTCTCAGTGACCCCGATCACCCAGTACTACAAGTCCGGTGGCAGCGCCAGCGCTCCCAAGAAGTACAACCCGAACAGTCCTCTCCAGCTGAGGACCAACCTGGAGATCATGGCCTACCTTGCCGGTGCCAACCTTTCGTTCAGCCATGTGGAGAATCGCCACTTTATAAGGTATTTGAAATGACGAATTTACAATTACAAGTTGTTACCTTCTTACTTGAAAGATAATTTCGATTTTACTTTGCTATACTTCGCTTAACTTCGCTATACTTTGTTATATATTGCTATTTTTCGATTAAAAATCACTATAATTTGGATATATCGCTATTACCTTCGCTATTATTCCAGGTATTCTCAGTCGCTGGACCCGAAGATCAACATCCCCAGCAGATCATGTTTTCCAGGCACATCTGTACCCTCCTCTTCAAGAATGTAGAGGAAGCCATGGAGAAGAAGCTCGCCAAGGACCTGGCCAACCTCATGGGAGTTGGATTCACCAGTGACATGTGGACCAGCCGCTCCAACCAGGGGTACCTGAGCTTGACTATCCACTACATTGATCCAGACTGGGTCATGCAGAGATTCACCATTGACTGCAGGATGGTGGTGGGTAGGCACGACTCGGAGGTGGTGGGCCGCTACCTCAACTCCATGATTGGTGCCATCAAGAACCTCAAAGACAGCACTGCGACCATCATGGTCACGGACGCCGAGGCCAAAATGAAGAAGGCTGTGAAGAACGCTGACCAGATCAGCAAGCACCTGCTTTGCGTCGACCACGCAATTAACAACGCCCTCAAGTATGCCATGCAGATCGAGGAGGTGGGCGACTTGGTCAAGCTGGTTAGGGCTCTGGCCACCGGGGTCAAGCGTTCTTCGGTCAGTAACGATCTCATGAGGAAGAAGGCAGCTGACTTGGAAGGTGAGTGAGCGCAATATTCGGTTAACTTCGATACTATTCGCTACAATTCGCTATATAATTTGCTATGTTATTCGTTATACTTCGCTATATTTGCGAAGCTTCGCCATATTATTAGCGAAGCTTCGTTATTATTTGCTATACCTTCGAAGTTCAGAAGTCATTCCTTTACAGTTCCCTTCATCAAGACCGTTCAGTACAGCAAGATCCGCTGGTCTTCAATGTGCATGACCATCACATCCATCGTCCGGAACAAGGCGGTCCTGCTGTCGCTGAAGGATGATGTCTTCAACACCCCTTCAGACTTTGCGGCCCTCATTCCAAACAAGCTGCAGTTTCAGGACTTGGAAGACATCCTCTGGCCCCTCGAGCAGATCAAGGAGGTCAGCAAACGTCTCCAGGCAGATGAGACGCCCACACTGCAGCATGTCATTCCGGACATGGCCAAGATTGCCATGATGTCCGCCTCCAGGATCAAGCTGTTCGCCGAATTTAAGGCTGCCACCAAGGCATTCATCAAGAAGTTCCAGGAGGAGATCAAGATCAGAGTTCCCGGGCTGGGTAGGAACGTAGACCTCTACCAGATTGCGCACTACCTAAACCCCACTCAGAAGGCCGTGTACCTCAGGACCAGGTCTCATGGTCACCTCTTCTACGAGTGCGAGCAGAGCATCAAGTTGCTCTTGGCCAACTTGGCCCCAGCCGCCCCACCATGCATTCAGATGCCGGAACCCGCTTGCCAAGATCTTGAAGGTTTTCTCCGAGAGCACCATGACCTAGATCTTGATCCGGAATTGGCCTTTGGCAGCGTCGACCAGTCCCAGTCCCAGTCTCAACCAGCCCCAGTTCCTTCCTATGTCAAGGAGATGAATGAGTGGATGGCGTCTCCCCTGGAAAAGGAGGACATCGACGTGCTCCAGTACTGGAAGATGAAGGCCAAGAAGCTACCTCTACTCGCCAAAGTCGCCCAGTAAGTTGTTTCAAAGTTAAAGGTCATTTATTTTCCGTTGGATTATAATTTATTCTCGTTATTCGCCACACTTCGCTATAATATTCGCTAAACTTCGCCATACTTCGACATTATTCACTATACTTCGATATATTATTTTCTATTCTTAGATGTAGTATTGCTATACTTTGATACAGTATTGTTATACTTCGAAATAGTAGTTTAACTTTTGCACCCCCTGGAACCTAATACAAAATACTAAACTTGTCTCATTTTCTTTTAGGATGGTCTACGCCATCCCGGCTACCTCGGCCTCATCAGAGAGGGTCTTCTCGGAAGTTGGACTCGTGACCAAGCCCACTCGAAGCCTTCTGAACAACGAGAGGGTCGAGGAGCTCGTCTACATTCATGACAATTACGAGGAAGTGCTCCTCTACATGAAGAAGATGAAGCTCCGCATCCAGGAGTTCACCAATGGCGAAGGTACCAGCACTCAGAGTCAGCAGCAACTCAAAGACCATGATGACCCTGAGGCCAACCTTGAGGATGTCGAGTTTGTCGACACCCAGGAGTTCGCGGCGGGGGCCTACTCCCCTCGGACTTAAGGCAGCCGGACAAGTTCCGGCACCAGGTCCAGGTCCAGAACCCCGGTCTCCGAGGAGCCTAATTTCCTTTCAGAGAACAAGGTTTTGTATATTTCCAATTCCAAAGCTCATGAAAAAGTCCTACCTTGTCAAATAAAATTTCTTTCATGGTCAAAATATAAGTTATTTCGGAATTCGTTTTATTTCAGCGAAGAATAGCGAATTTAAATGAATATTAGCGAAATATAGCAATTTATAGCAGGTTTTTTTGTCGAAAACGAAGTTTTTGGGGGACATCGAAGTTAAGCGAAGATCATTCGCTAATATTCGTTATGGCGAAGTGCGAAGCTTCGCTTCGCTCCAAAAAAGTGACATTCGCTATTGTCTGGTGCAGACAATAACGAATGTCACTTTTTTGGAGCGAAGTGAAGTGCGAAGCGAATTTGCGAAAAGCCCTAACTGCCCTTCGCAATGGAGAATAGTATCAAAGCGAATATCCGAAGTGCACTTCGCCATAACGAATATTAGCGAATAATATTCGCTCAACTTCGATGTCCCCCAAAAACTTCGTTTTCGACAAAAAACCTTGCTATAAATTGCTATATTTCGCTAATATTCATTTAAATTCGCTATTCTTCGCTGAAATAAAACGAATTCCGAAATAACTTATATTTTGACCATGAAAGAAATTTTATTTGACAAGGGAGGACTTTTTCATGAGCTTTGGAATTGGAAATATACAAAACCTTGTTCTCTAAAAGGAAATTAGGCTCCTCGGAGACCGGTCTCGGAGACCGGGGTTCTGGACCTGGACCTGGTGCCGGAACTTGTCCGGCTGCCTCAAGTCCGAGGGGAGTAGGCCCCCGCCGCGAACTCCTGGGTGTCGACAAACTCGACATCCTCAAGGTTGGCCTCAGGGTCATCATGGTCTTTGAGTTGCTGCTGACTCTGAGTGCTGGTACCTTCGCCATTGGTGAACTCCTGGATGCGGAGCTTCATCTTCTTCATGTAGAGGAGCACTTCCTCGTAATTGTCATGAATGTAGACGAGCTCCTCGACCCTCTCGTTGTTCAGAAGGTTTCGAGTGGGCTTGGTCACGAGTCCAGCTTCCGAGAAGACCCACTCTGATGAGGCCGAGGTAGCCGGGATGGCGTAGACCATCCTAAAAGAAAATGAGACAAGTTTAGTATTTTGTATTAGGTTCCAGGGGGTGCAAAAGTTAAACTACTATTTCGAAGTATAACAATACTGTATCAAAGTATAGCAATACTACATCTAAGAATAGAAAATAATATATCGAAGTATAGTGAATAATGTCGAAGTATGGCGAAGTTTAGCGAATATTATAGCGAAGTGTGGCGAATAACGAGAATAAATTATAATCCAACGGAAAATAAATGACCTTTAACTTTGAAACAACTTACTGGGCGACTTTGGCGAGTAGAGGTAGCTTCTTGGCCTTCATCTTCCAGTACTGGAGCACGTCGATGTCCTCCTTTTCCAGGGGAGACGCCATCCACTCATTCATCTCCTTGACATAGGAAGGAACTGGGGCTGGTTGAGACTGGGACTGGGACTGGTCGACGCTGCCAAAGGCCAATTCCGGATCAAGATCAAGGTCATGGTGCTCTCGGAGAAAACCTTCAAAATCTTGGCAAGCGGGTTCCGGCATCTGAATGGATGGTGGGGCGGCTGGGGCCAAGTTGGCCAAGAGCAACTTGATGCTCGGCTCGCACTCGTAGAAGAGGTGACCATGAGACCTGGTCCTGAGGTACACGGCCTTCTGAGTGGGGTTCAGGTAGTGCGCAATCTGGTAGAGGTCCACGTTCCTGCCCAGCTCGGGAACTCTGATCTTGATCTCCTCCTGGAACTTCTTGATGAATGCCTTGGTGGCATCCTTGAAGTCGGCGAACAGCTTGATCCTGGAGGCGGACATCATGGCAATCTTGGCCATGTCCGGAACGACATGCTGCAGGGTGGGCGTCTCATCTGCCTGGAGACGTTTGCTGACCTCCTTGATCTGCTCGAGTGGCCAGAGGATGTCTTCCAGGTCCTGAAACTGCAGCTTGTTTGGAATGAGGGCCGCAAAGTCTGAAGGGGTGTTGAAGACATCATCCTTCAGCGACAGCAGGACCGCCTTGTTCCGGACGATGGATGTGATGGTCATGAACATTGAAGACCAGCGGATCTTGCTGTACTGAACGATCTTGATGAAGGGAACTGTAAAGGAATGACTTCTGAACTTCGAAGTTATAGCAAATAATAACGAAGCTTCGCTAATAATATGGCGAAGCTTTGAAAATATAGCGAAGTATAACGAATAACATAGCAAATTATATAGCGAATTATAGCGAATAGTATCGAAGTTAACCGAATATTGCGCTCACTCACCTTCCAAGTCAGCTGCCTTCTCCCTCATGAGATCGTTCCTGACAGAAGAACGCTTGACCCCGGTGGCCAGAGCCCTGACCAGCTTGACCAAGTCGCCCACCTCCTCGATTTGCATGGCATACTTGAGGGCGTTGTTAATTGCGTGGTCGACGCAAAGCAGGTGCTTGCTGATCTTGTCAGCGTTCTTCACAGCTTTCCTCATTTTGGCCTCGGCGTCCGTGACCATGATGGTCGCAGTGCTGTCTTTGAGGTTCTTGATGGCACCAATCATGGAGTTGAGGTAGCGGCCCACCACCTCCGAGTCGTGCCTACCCACCACCATCCTGCAGTCAATGGTGAATCTCTGCATGACCCAGTCTGGATCAATGTAGTGGATAGTCAAGCTCAGGTACCCCTGGTTGGAGCGGCTGGTCCACATGTCACTGGTGAATCCAACTCCCATGAGGTTGGCCAGGTCCTTGGCGAGCTTCTTCTCCATGGCTTCCTCGACATTCTTGAAGAGGAGGGTACAGATGTGCCTGGAGAACATGATCTGCCTGGGGATGTTGATCTTCGGGTCCAGCGACTGAGAATACCTGGAATAATAGCGAAGGTAATAGCGATATATCCAAATTATAGTGATTTTTAATCGAAAAATAGCAATATATAACAAAGTATAGCGAAGTTTAAGCGAAGTATAGCAAAGTAAAATCGAAATTATCTTTTAAGTAAGAAGTTAACAACTTGTAATTGTAAATTTGTCATTTCAAATACCTTATAAAGTGGCGATTCTCCACATGGCTGAACGAAAGGTTGGCACCGGCAAGGTAGGCCATGATCTCCAGGTTGGTCATCAGCTGGAGAGGACTGTTCGGGTTGTACTTCTTGGGAGCGCTGGCGCTGCCGCCGGACTTGTAGTACTGGGTGATCGGGGTCACTGAGAGCCTTCTTGAAGAGGTTTTGGATGACTCCCCGAACTTGACTCGCCAAGAGCTGGACTGGGACTGCTGCTGCTTCTTCTGGGAAAGAAAAGAAAGAAAAAACAGTTGAGCTTCATTTCCAACAAACTATTGCAAAGTATAACGATGTTCATGCACAGTATTTGGAAGTACTAAGCGATCTAAAACAAAGTATATGGCAAGATATTGCGAAGTATAGCAAAGTTTAAACGAAGTTTAGCGAAGGTTGCGTCAAACTGAGTCTAACTCACCTTTTCAGTCTCCAACTTGGCCTTCTGGTTCAGAAACTGCTTAGAAACGTCCGGATGCTTCGACATGATGTGGCCGACCATGCCTTGGGGGGTTCCCTGAGGCCGGGCGATGGACTGGCCACAATCCTCGACTTGGCAAAGAGCTCGAACATCTCTTTCCTTCGCACCTGTCTTCACAGCCTCCTTCTTGAAGAAGTTCCAGATCGGTGATCTGGTAGGCTTGTGCCGGTAGGTGGTGTGATGAAAGTCGTCATCATCATCATCTGACGGCGGCGGAGACCTCTTTCTGGAGGATTTGGGGGTCCACGGGTCTATGGACGGCAGCTTGACGTTGAGGGTCGGGCTCCTCTTGGACTTCTTGGCCGAGGCCGAGTCTTTGTCCTTGTCCGACTTGTCGTGCGTCTTCGGGGGGCTCATGATGAAACTATGATGAGACAATTAAATTTTCATCCTATTTATAGCAGACAATAAATAGCAGACAAAATATTAAAGTACAAAAAGTACAACCCTTTGTCTACTGACCATAACTCTAGTTACCACCTCAAATGTTAGCTTATAGCAAATAAACAAGCAGTCGGTTGCTAAGTGGCTTACGTCGGTACTTTCAGTCACCATCGGAGTTCACTTGTCTGGCGGTGTCTATCAACAAGTGTCAACATCGAAAACAATTCCCGTTGAAGGGTTAAAATATTAAAGTACAAAAATGAACACTTCGCTTTTAGCGAAGACTTCACTAATATTCGTTTACGGCGAAGTTTGAACTTGCACTTCGTTTTAAGCGAAGCGAAGTATAACGAATTTTTAGCGAAGTTTATTTTTGCCCTTCGCCATGGCGATAGGGAAGCGAATATTCAACAATATTCGCTTCGCTTCGCAACTTCGCTTCGCTTCAAATCCCAAAGCGAAGTATTCGTTATTGTCTGACCGGCACTTATGTTCCCAAATCTCATTCAAATGTTTAAAAAAAATAATGAAGATTTCAATGTATTGATTCTTTTTCAGGTTTTACTCCAAGATTATTTTATGGCCACAAAAACCTCGAAAATCGACTGAATATTCAACCATTACTACCCTCGACAGTGAGCCTGAACTTTCAGACAATGATGATGATGTTGGTGACCCTGACTTCATCTCTGAAGTGTCACTTGATGGTGGGTATATATACGTTTGAAAGGCATATTTTTACAGTCATGCTCATAATCGAAATGTTAGTAAAACAGTTCTTACTTGTATATTTTTTATTACAGAACTACCCTGGGATGGTACCGACAACAAAGTAGTCAATTTGGTGTCTACATTTGCCAGGACAAATCCTCTATCAACTGTCCGTAGATTTGATAAAAGTACAAAGAGGTCCATTGAAGTAGCTTACCCTGATATTGTGAAACGATACAATAAGTCAATGGGCGGTGTAGATTTGGCAGTCAATCTTCTTTCTTTGTATAGAATAAGCATGAAATCAAAGAAAGATTATCACCGTCTGATCTATCACTTCATTGACATGGCTATAGTTAATTCATGGCTTTGTTATGGTAGAGACTGCGAGAGGCTTTTTCTTTCAAAAAAAGAAGTGATCCAGCTTGCTTCCTTCAAACTTGAGGTAGCTTTCACCCTTACCAAAGCTGTAAAAATGTGCTTGCCTCCTAAACGTGGACGCCCATCTCTAAGAGGTGAAGACGCTAGCAGCAAAAGAAGGTGTGGAGCCCCATCCGACGATGTGAGGTTGGACCAAGTGGCACATGTGCCTTGTGTCGAGAAAAAAAGAAACCGATGCAGGTTCAAAAACTGTCCTGGAAAGACGAAGATATTCTGTAATAAATGCAATGTGTAGCGTTTCACATTTTCATACATTTTGTATCGTTGTTTTACTAAACTGCAACCGCATAAAATTTGAATATACACTTTTCCGTCCAACCGCGCGTCATTCGTTCTGCCTCGTTGTGCTAGTCGACTGTTCTGTGTTGACTGTTCTGTGTTGACTGTTCTAACGGAGTCGAGCTCCTTTTCAGCTGTCTCCGGACCTTTTCTCATCACTCGTTGTCCGTCTTCGGAGCGGATTATTCTGTGTGTAGTGGAATATACTTCTTCACTGTCCGTGAGTTTTCATTGTCATATTTTGTTTATGTTTTATCGTGTTGTTTGTATTCTACATTGGTATTTTTCCGCTACAAATGTACACTTATGCTTAGACATGCATAAGATATGTTTTGCGGCATTCCATGGGATCTAAGCATCTTATTTCGTTGGTCCCAGTTAAATGAGTTACCATTTAACCCTGCGAAATGTAAAATGCTGCAGCTTGGGAAATCTCTGCACCACACGTATCAGCTTGGCACGCAAGATCTCGTCTGGACCACAGCAGAAAAAGATCTCGGTATATGGGTTTCGTTTAACCTTAAGCCTGGACAGCATTGCCGGATGGTGTACAATAAAGCTTGCCGTATCTTGAGTCTTCTCAAAAGAATATTCCGGATTTTTACGCCTGAAACCCTACCCCGGGTAATTAACACGTATATACGTTCTGTTATGGAATATTCCATCCAAGCCTGGGCACCATGGCTGAGGAAGGATATCGAACTACTCGACAGGATTTATCATCGTGCTACAAAGTTGGTCTCCCGGTACAGAAATTTGCCTTCACAGAGCGAATGTTAAAACTGAACCTACAAGATTTTACCCAACGGCGGATACGTAGTGACCTTATGTTGACCTTCAAATTCCTGCAATCTGTAAACCATCCCCTTAAACACTTGCTAAAGCCCAATGACCTTACTCAAACACGAACACATTCAAAGGCTTTAAGCATTCCGCATTCTCGATTGGATTTACGTCGTAATTTTTTCTCCGTAAGAATTTGTTCCACATGGAACTATTTGCCCGAAGAAATCACACGATCAGAATCTGTTGAGGTTTTCGCTTCCAAAATCGATGAGTTTATGACGAACCATGCGGTATGCGAGTGTCCCTATTGATTTTCGAGATATTTTATATTTTTTATATATTTTTATATGTTCCATATACCTTGTCATCCTATGGTTATTGTTAAGCTTAATGCTTTTTCTACCATACAATTTTCTGAGTTCTGAGTTCTGAGTTCTGATCGCGATGACTGCATGAAGGAAATACATTATTTTCTATTCAACCTTTATTTCTACCTTGTGTGTGTTTTACATTAAAAAAATTAATTGAGAAATCTTTTTTACCTTTTATGTCTCATATGACTATAGCTGGAAATTAATGGAAAAAAGTACCAGCACAGGACGATTGTACCGAATTTGTCCCACTTATATATTTTCCGTAATATATAAAAAAAATCTAAAAATACTTTCTGTACCCATATAAGGAGAGTAGTTTCATCACAAAAATGCAGGAGAAAAATATTGAAACCGTTAGTTGATGAAAAATTAGTTATGACAATTTAACAACCCTTCCTATGAGTGGAGCCATATCACTTGTACCATTTTATTCTAATAAGACCAGAAATAAGCGGTCTAGTAAAACAAGCATTCATATAAATTTCTGACTAAATTAGCTTATTTCTGACAATTTTGATCACTAGGTTTTAGGCAGTAATCGAGGAACACAGTCGCGTCATTAAAGTTCCCGGTTCAGCTTCTAATCTATTTCAGCAGACAATTAAATCTAAAATATAGTTGTCGCATGTCTCTTCCTATATTTTCTTGATTTAACAATTTTTCAGTTTCGAGAAATTGTAATTTTCAATACACAATTGCTCGAGATACGGTGATCAAAAGATTTTTTAGTCCATTTTATATTGGCCGAAACAAAATCACATTATACCAGTCGAAAGTAACCAATACCACTGAATAATTTTCAAATTTCACAAGAACTCAGACTTTGTTCCAGTCTATGCAAGTCCGGAACAGGCTGTGATCTTCAAAGGAACGTTTGTTATTATTCGGTTAGAACATATTTTCGGTAACGCATGATTCCGAAAACCAAATAAAATTATTGAACCTAAAACATTTTTATACGGAACTAACACGCATGCTAAATCATTCGATCATTCTTGATTGGCGAATAAATCACTTGCAAGAAAATCAAACCATTCAAAGCTGAAAGATTGTTCACCATAGGATTGATTACTAGTTTTTCAGGGGAGTATTTTCATATAAACACCACTTATAATATTATTTCACACTATCGTACACAAATGCGTGTTGTTTTGAAGTAACTATTTGCCTATCAAATGATTTCAGAACATTGTTCAGATGGTGTTCACATAGCTTGTGGAGTTGTTGTTGGACGTTTCGTCATCAAGCTAGATGACACCATCAGCAAACGTTTTTCGAAGTGACTTATAATTAATATTAATTGGTTTTTATAAGGTCTGTCTGTCCGTTCGCGATCAATCCCGGTGGTTGGTGGAATTAATATGTTGTATTCTGGCTCACTGCAACTAATCTTACTGTCTCCACCTGATGACGGCAAACAGCCAGAAACCGGTAGTGGAGTGTAATTTCGGGGGATGTGAGCAACACATTATTTTGTTCATCCATAAGCGCCTCGGGTGCTTGACCATGAATCACTATGTGATTCTATGTTTGAACATTATGTTTCTTTGCACGAACCCTATTCAACAGTGGCATTCAAGTTTAACCTTGTTTACCATTCATCCACTGTGTCAAGGTTCACTGCAACTAATCTTACTGTCTCCACCTGATGACGGCAAACAGCCAGAAACCGGTAGTGGAGTGTAATTTCGGGGGATGTGAGCAACACATTATTTTGATGCATTCTAGTTCATCTATATATTTTTTCTTGCAATCTATGCACGTAATATTGTAGACAATATTTGATTGTTCTTCTTTTGCCACTTTCTCATTTTTACTCTCGAAATGATTGCGTAATGTTGATGCGCGTTTGTGTGGGACTTCTATTCCTAAAAGCGGAAGGACCCGAGCTGCTATTCCTGATATATTCTGTACATACGGAAGTGTGCGCCCAACTCTGTTTTCATCATCGTTTCTTTGTTGACTACGGTTAAACTTGTTGCATAGTACGAAGTTTCTTGGATACACACTTATCTGGAACACTTTGAACAGGCGTTCTTCTTCTTATCTTCTTAGTTCCCATGTGCTGCAATGTGTTGCTGTTCTTTGAATAGGGTTCTAACGCGGCTGCGTTTATTGCTGGTTGGGTGCTGCTGTGGAAGTTCAAGATTTGATCCGTGCGTGTATTCTTTCTTTAGACACTGGTCTCCAAATTTCGTTAGCTTGTTCGTCTCACTTGAACGTCCAGGAATGCCAGGTAGCCGGCAACTTCAGTTTCTCTGGTAAATTGCATTCTCTTGCAGTTCAGTAGTCGATGCGATTTGTCCAGTTCAGTTCTCTTCATGATCTCAAATGTGTCATCCACAGAGCGGATCCATAACTTTGACCACAATATTGATAGAGTGAAGTGTGTTTGAAGGCACAGCTCGATCAATTCCATCAAACTCTATCGTGTTAATCGGTCAGTTCCTTTTTCGTGGAGCAGACAGTCTTCTGGGCTACGGATGCAACTCCATATCTTTATGTCATCCACAAATAACGAAATCTTACATCGAACAGTTTGCGATATTTCATTATCATTAACCAGAAATAGGTTGGTCCAAGAATTGAACCATGGGTAATTCCGCTAGTTGCTGCGATTGGTTTTGATAATGCACCATCAGCACGTACCTGGGTAGTGCGATTCGTTAGGTAGTCACTTGGCAAGGTCATAACTAGCATTCCCAGAATCTGCACAATCAAATGATTTGAAGATATCTAGGTACCAGGCGTGTATTGTTTGCGTTTTATCTACCGCTTGTGTCCAATCATTATTTTCGAAGTATTTCATTAGATCGTCATCAATGAGACGCTCAAGTAATTTGGAAATCACAGGTAACAGATTAACGGGTCGGTAATTAGAAACATCAGAGCGATTTACTAAAGATTCAAGATTCAAGAATTTATGGTATAAAAAAGCTCGTAGCTGTACAACACCACAGGATATTCGTATAAGGACAATGAATATATAAAAAAAATAAATTGAGTCATTAGGAAGATCGACAGTTTTGTAGTTACAAAAATGTCATGTATTGTCGCTATATGATGAAAACAATTATTCGTTTAGAAAAAGATCATGTTATATAAACGGGATGCAGGGTGGAATTACTACGCATAAATATATCCAATTTGTTCCTGAAAATCCTTTCACTAGATTATTGGACAACATCTGAAGGTAGGGAGTTCCATAAGAAACAAACGCGCACCGAATAGAAGAACCGACGGGAGTTCCGGTGGGAATGTGGAATATCAAATGCCAATGGGTGAGTACGTGTGACATGGCTTGACCGGAGGCGAAATAGATGCCTCAGAGGGTGCGCCTTTGAGTTCATTATTTTGTACGTTAGGATTAGATCAAATCTAACCCGTCTGCGAAGCAGTGTATCCAAATTAAGATGTTCAAGTCGATTCTCATATGGTAGTTTGCGGAGGCAGCCAACCATTTTGGTTGCTCTGTGATAAATCCTCTCGAGCAGCTTGATGTCCTTTTGTAGCCACGGTGACCAAGCTTGCACTGAGTAATCCATCACCGGGTTAATATACGTATTTATGAGCATGGGGAATGATTCACGGGAAAAATGTCCGAAAATCCGCCGAAGCATACCTAGCATGCGGCTAGCTCGGTTGTACACTGCTTCGCATTGCATGCTATTCTTAAGACTTCCACTAATCCATACACCGAGGTCTTTTTCTTTGGTTGTCCATTCAAGTTGGTTTGATCCAAGGTTGTATGAGAATGGGAAATCTTTGCCTATTTGCAACATTTTACACTTTCGGAAGTTGAATGGAAGTTTGTTTCGCTCCGACCAGCTGTTTGATACATCCAAATCGCTTTGTAAGCGCAAACAGTCCACGATTGACGTGATTCGCATCCAAACTTTAACATCATCCGCAAAGAGAACCATTTTGGCTGTGACAAGTTTCGGAAGGTCGTTGATGTAGACCAAAAAGAGAACCGGACCAAGTACCGAACCTTGTGGGACACCGCTAGTGGCTTCGATTTCCCCAGACATCACACCATCGATACGTACAGTTGCCTTGCGATCAAGAAGGTAACTTCTCAGCCAGGTAAGAAGGCACCCATTAATACCAACATCGTGCAGCTTGCTCAGGAGTATAGAATGGTCCACGCGATCAAACGCCTTTGATATGTCCAAGTAACACGCATGCACGCAACCACCATTATCCACTGCCTGCGTCCAGTCATGCAGTGTCTCCAGTAGGTTAGTCAAGCAAGAACGAGACTTCCTAAATCCATGTTGCTCTCTGGACAGCAAGTTTTGGGCTTCGAGATGACTCACAATTCTTTCGCACACAATTCGCTCCATAACTTTTGAGATCACTGGAAGGAGTGTAACAGGGCGGTAATTTGCTGGGTCAGAACGAGTTCCACCTTTGTAGATGGGTGTTATGATTCCTCTCTTCCAGTCATTAGGTACAACACCCTCCCTCAAGGAGTGATTAAATAAATCACAAAGTGGTTCGCACAATTGACTGCCGCATAACTTTAGGATTGCAGGTGTGATTCCGTCAGCTCCCGGGGACTTGTTGATATTCAACTTACGTAGGTGGTGCTGCACTATTTCCGAACTGATGCATACATCGCATATAGTCTCCGGCACAATTGGTGCTGACAATTCTGACCACTGTAATTCATCCTTGGGGGTGAAAACTCGTGAATAAAAACTGGCTAGAGCGTTAGCGGTTTCCAGCACAGAATCAGTTAGTCCGTTATCTGTCATGATCGGAAAAACACCGGGTTTCAGCTTCGTAGCGTTGTTAACAGTACGATAAAGCAGTTTGGGATTTCGCTGCATTCTTACCGCCAGCTGAAGCTGGTGATATTGTTTGTCCTCTCGGATGAGATTTGTGACTTGATTCCGCAATTCGCGAAAGTTTGCCCACGTCGAATCAGTTCTGGCAACCCTGTGAATAGCCCATGCCAAATTTCGCTTTGTCAACCATTTTCTAGTCCTACTGCGAATTCTGAAGTGTCGTTCTTTGCTATTATGTTTCGGGACATATTCAGAATTGAAATGTATCATGTTGATTATGTAATCTGTCAGGGTTGTGCAATGCGAGTCCGGATCACTGAAATTTATATTATGTTCATCGAAAACTACCATTGTTTCCATCAAACCAATGTAATCCACTTTTCTATTTCGTTTTGTTTGCTTTACAATTCTACTGGCGTTGCACACATATTGAAATAGCAGAACGAGGTGGTCGCTTCGACCCAGCGGAGGGTGATACTGAACATCTTCAACGGCTGTGGCTTCGGAGGTTAAGACTAGGTCTAGAACAGAAGTCTGTTGGAAATTTCGTTGTCGTGTATAATCGAAAACATGATTATACAAAGGGATGTAATCGAACAGTTCGCGAAATTTGTAGTCTAGTGATAGGGGTGGATGATCTACTCGGTTATATAGTTGAGGCAGATTGAAGTCTCCCATAATCAGCAATTGCGAATTGCGCTGTTTTCCGGCGTACTGCATTGCTTTCAAGAGTTTTTCGTTATATGCATCCAATGATGATGGTGAACGGTAAACTACACCAACGATGCAACTGTCGCCTGATTCGAGCTTCAAGTTGCACCATATACTGTCTTCCAGATCGAGTTCAGTGTCTGTAACTACCGTACAGTATAAACGTTCATGGTGGTAAACAGCTACTCCACCACCTGTTCTTAAGCGGTCTCTCCGAAACAGGGTCATGTTTGGAATAGAGAGCTCGCTATCGGTCACGTGAGGTTGGAACCATGTCTCAGTTATTGCTATGACGTCGAGTGAGTGCTGATTGCAGAGATCCTTCAGTTCAGCTAGTTTGTTTAACAGGCATTGTGCGTTTGTATATAGGCAATTGATTGTGGTTTTCGTATACAGTGATGGAGCTGAAAGCTCGTGAATTAGTCCGACCCTTCGAGCTACGGACATCGGTCGTTTTTTGGGATTGCTACAGTGTTTCTAATCGGAGTCTCGTCTGATTGTAAAAGCCGTGGTTCGTTAGAAGGCGAAGAAAGTCGGTGATCACTCATTCTGACATCCTTCGGGAGATTCCTGTGGTTAGCTTTCCAGTTAGCCCTAATTAATTCCATCATACCTTTCGTTATAAATGTTACATTCAGAGGTTTTGGCCCGTCACCTTTATAGTTTGTTGACCGAGGTATTCTAAAAGTGTCCACCACCACTGATTCGTGAGCCACTGTTTGTAATCGTGGTGCTGTATTTCACTTCCCGAAGCAGTGTTAGTTTTTTCGGGAACACCAAGAAGAACAACACTGCGTTGGTCAGATTTGTTCGCATTGTTTAAATTTCCTTTCCTCTCCCACCACTGAATATCCGCATGTATGCGACATTTAGTATGTGAACATGTACGGAGCAAATAAGAGTTTAGAAGAACGTCTTGCATCTCTTTTTGGCTTTTAAAAGTTATTCTCAATAAACGTGGTTCGTCGAGATAAGGAGAATTGGGGTGCCGACTTTATAGATAGGAGTAATCATTCTAAGTTTCAAATCGGTAGGGATCACGCCATTTTCAGTGTTTGATTAAACGAGTATGTGAGTGGTTTATATAGCCAAATCGCACATTGCTTCAGCATGAGCTGCGTTATTCCGTCAGCCCCGGGAGACTTTCCAAATGTTAGGTTAAATAATGATTGAAGGACGCGTTTCGACCATACATTTATTTCACTCAGAGCAACCGTGTTTGAAATGGTTCGATTTTGCTATGTATATATCATGTTTTCTCGGGCTGAATACAGATGAATAAAATGCGGATAATGCTGTAGCAATTTCTAATACAGCTTTCGTTAGTCCAGCTGACGTGTTCACAGACTCCACTCCTGGTTTCACCTTAGCCTGGGAGGGAAATTTGTTTGCTTTGTTCCTCTCTAATGATGGGCTTTGCCGGTGCTGTTGCCAAGTAATAGAATTGGCCCCACCCTACGTTGCAAACTTGAGTGATTCAATCATATTGACATGATTAGGGCAAATATTTAAATGTTTAATTATTAACCATGGAGCCAAGTTTAATTAACCGGCTCTTATTGATCCAAGAAATCACAGTTTATTGACGAATTCAGATGTTAGAAAAACTTCTAACGAAAACCATTTATGATTTCTTTATTATTCAAATTCATGTTCAAGTATTACGCTAATATTAGCTAACACCGATGAAATTAACCGATATCGATCTAATGGTTGACATTAAATTTGAAACATGCTACGATATCTTCTCATGTAACTCTTGAGTGATATTTTGCACTGAATTCTAGTGGTAAGATATGCCTACGCTGTTTCATGTAGGTTTGATGCTTTAAATTTTGATTACAACTAGCCTAATTTCACGGCTGTATGGCTTCTTGTATAAGCACGATTCAATTCATGGTACGAAGTATTATCGTTTGAATTTTAAAAATCAATAAATTAAAATTTATCCATATGCCTAGATAATTACTTGTTTCACAAGAATGCGGATCTGGAAGTTTTATTCTTATGCGCAAGTCACATGGATTTCGTGATGTGTTCATGAGACGGTTGGAGCAGGTTACACTTGGTTGAATCAGTGAATGAATGATAAAAATCGATGGATTTTTAAAACAAATTCCGATAAGACTGACAGAACAAAACTTGTTCAATTCCACAAACATGCAACGCACAAATCTCCGCTATTGCAATATGAAACGTCACAAAATATCTCCCAGATACAAGCACTATTGTATTGAACTAAATTCAAATTGTATCTTCGTATTTTGTACGTAAGCTGTCTGGCCTTGTATGCTTTATTCGAATAAATGCCTGTACAATACACTTTTTGGCGGCTTGTAAAATTTCGAACCCTCGGACTTTGTCTTCTTCCGTGCTTGCAGAGTTTGTGTGCGTCGATTATCTCATGTGCATCTTGTCATCGTCGGTCATATGCCATCATCGAACGGATATTCTTTCGTACTCACTGTACTCGATGGCTGATTGCTGCTACGATCAAAGACACATGTTCTGAGATTGTAGCACGCGCCATCGTTGAACACTGGATTGCCAATTTTGGCACACCATTTATCATCACAACCGAACGTGGCGCTCTGTTTCAATCGACATTGTTTTTGAGATTTGACTTGACTCCTTGGTTGTTAGAACATCTGGACCACCGCCTACCACCCTAATTCAAATGGATTGTTTGAACGCTTCCACCGGCAGCTCAAAGCTTCTTTAGCTTGTCAGCCCGATCCTAATAGATGGACTGAGAATTTGCCACATGTTCTTCTTGGAATTCGTTCTACTATCAAAGAAGACAGACAGTGCACAGCTGCGGAGTTGGTTTTTGAAACTATCTTGTGTCTTCCCGGTGAACTCATTTTGCCTTGCCAGTCGTTACCTACTTTGTCAGATTACATTACTCGCTTGCGATCGTTTATTTCAAAGTTGGATTTTACGCCTCCTCGACATCGCAATATCCACCAACAGAAATAACCTCATCTCGATATGTTTGATTTTGTTTTGTGCGACTTGACTCTAGTTTTAAACTACTTCAACCACCTTATCACGGACCACACAGAGGTATTGAGCGTAAACCTAAATACTTCGTTTCGGATATGAACGGTCGACGTCACACGCCTAAAACCAGCTTTCGTTTAGCTTAAGGCGCAAACTCCATCAAGCGTCATTACCCCTCAATCACAACCGCCGTGTATTCCTCGTGTGCCTACCCCCCCCTTGTTCCTCCAAATCCTGCAGTGCCTTCTAGCCCGTTCAAACTCGAACCGGTAGACATGTGCATTGGCCCAAACGTCTTGCTGACCATGTGACCTCATAAACAGTTCCAGCGTATGTTATCCTTTCTTTCAAGCCTAACTCACGCTCTTGTGGGGGAGTGTTGTAGTGAACTACTTTCATTTCGTATCTTCGTATTTTGTACATAAACTTTCTGGTCTTGTATGCTTGAAAAATACACTTTTTGGCGACTAATATAATTTTGAACTCTCCGACTTTGTCTTCCTCCATGATTGTGGAGTTTGTGTGCGTCGGCACGTGCCGGAATTGTAATTAACCGATCCTCCAACATTGTAGCGCATTCTACACCTTCGATTCCATCTCGTGGACTTTCCTGTGTGGATTACCTCGCTATCGTTGGAATTCACTGGATTTTTTGTTGGACAATTGCTCTCTTGTTCTTTTAGTGCTTTCATTCCATTTTTGTTGTATTTTGCGCAACTACCCTCCCGTCGATACGAAATCGGTTTCTGAACTCATCGGTTATATATAGTACAGCTAAAAGGTTAAACAGCCAGAAAGCGGAGTTAGAGTGGCGAGCAACAAATTTTTTTATAGTTTCATTGAAGTTTGAATCCATGTGAAGAAATTATAATCACCCTCATTGTTTCATTGACACTTTAGTAACCCAGTTATCTAGAATAATTCAATTCAATTCAATTTAATTTTAATGATCTAAAAAGCATATAACGTAACAAAAAACCACAGAACAATATGGGAACTACGAATAATATAACAAACAAAAAGGGATTCGGTTGCTTATTGAACGGTTCAAGAAATCCAAAGGGCAGACATTAATTTCGATTGGTTGGATGACAAGTGTAGGTACACGGTGTTAAGATGTATAGTTTTCTTCGATGCACGGGTTTAGGGTCAAAAAGGCAATAAGATTTCTTTTGAAAATCTGCGGATTTGGTAAGTTTACAACATAATCTGGTATATTTTTCCAAGTAAAACAAACTCGCACGGCAAAAAATGTCGTCTACAGTTGAGTCGCGAGTGAGGGACAGTTAGAATAAATGTGTGAGCTCTTGTCTTATGCGAGCCCCGTAGATTAAATAAGCATTGTAGAGGGTGATTTGCGGTATTCAAAATATTGTAAACCAAAATCAAATCGCCCTGGAGACGACGACGAGGATAATCGAATAAATTAAGGGTTTGGATTCCCTCGTTGTATGGTTTCCGGCTGAGTCCGGTGACAAGTTTGGTATCTCGATGATATATTCTTTGCAAAGTCGCAACATCTTTTTTAAGCCATAGCGACAATGCCAAATAAACCAAATAAACATTCGTCTTTGAATATTTGATAATGTTGGAATGAGTTAATGTTATTTGCATGATTCAACTTGAATACAAAATTTCGTTGTGATTTACACACCTAAATGCGGTATGCGGTTGTGACAATCAACCAATATCAAATCACATGAAACGAAACCTACCCCCCAGCTTGTTTCTCAACTTCATTTCATATCACAACACACGAGCACTTAAAAAATGTAAATTTTACTGGCTTAATTCATGTGCACAAGCTCTCTCACATTAGACTCCTAGTTCAGCTAAGGAAAAAGTTATTTTTCATGAATACGACGTATAATTCTTTGCATATAATCATGTCTTCTTTTGCTGTCGATGTTTGAAATCAAATGCTTAAGAATTCGTAATGATTGAACCAATAAGTCAGCGTAGAAACCATTTGGGATTTTACGATAATATGTATTATGATGCTCGATTTACATAATATTTATTTACCTAATTATTTATCTTAAATTAAATAAACAGCAATTTCAGAGTATAGAACTCTAAAGTACAAGGATACGCATTAAAATTAGTTTATTTTTTTAAATGTAATAGCTAGGTTTGTGAGCAACGCATTACATTGCGACTTGGGCGCTTCACCAGAGATCATTCTGTGATTCGGTGTTTGAATATTCGGGTTGGTTGCGCGAACACTGCGGAACAGTGGCCTCCAGGTACAACTGTTTTTACTAATATTCCGCGGTTTCAAGTCTCACTGAAACTGATCTTACTCTCTCATGCTGATGAAGGTGGAATGTGAGTTAATTTAAGTTCAACGAAAGTAGTTTCTGGAGAAATTGTAGACTGTTAATCGAAGAATGTTGTTTTCGTCTTACCTCAGTTGCATCCATTTCAAATAAGCGTATTTCAAGATGGCATGAATTCAATAGAACTAAAGTAAAAACTTAGACATTACTGCTTTTACCCCACTTTTGGGAGGCTGAATGATTTTAATTTAATAATTTATAGGTGATTGTTTATTCTTATTTTTAAACCCATAGTACATAATTGTAAAAATATACTCAAAAAAATTTGAGCTGTGATTGGACCCTCATGCAACAGCATAGGATGCCCTCAGGAATACTGATATTGAAAATTTATGTTCTTGTTATAAAAATCTGGGATGCCGCATTCTGTTTGCCAGTCTAGTGAATGAAACCTCAAACTCCCAGCAACAGCCGTAGCCATGGTTGCAAGTTGGAAATACCACATTCTAAACGGAACTGATGTACGTTCAACCCAAAATGTATGGAAGATGGTTATGTAATCGATCGATAGTTATGCAGAGTAGTTGTGATGTTCATTTTTGTTAATTAACACACGGGGGGCGATTAATCTCCGAATGATAATGCATTCGCACTTTGCAAAGCAGATAAAAATTATTTTCGAAATATTTTTTTAATTTTTCGATCGATGGCTGGCAAATGCAAATGTCATTTAATTTTCACATTTTTCAAATGATATTTAACAGATGTTAAATGAACTAAGCTTTTCCACCAATGTTCATCTTGATTTAGGACATTTGAAATAATTTAGGCACGATGTTTCTTATTTAAATTAAATTTGAAAAAAACGCCCATAGATATCGTCTTCGAGATTTCGGTTCAAGATTCAAAGCTCGCAGTAGATTAGTTTAACTAATTTAATTATTCCGTATCTCAAGTCTCAATAGGTGAAACAGCTGATAATTAAGGACTTTATAGTTTTAAACTGCTTTTTACTCATAAATATTATCATTAAAAACAAATGATACAGAGCATTGCATACGAGATAAACCTGGAGAGAATTCAAAACATATTGATTAACAATAGCACCATGAATTGAGTTATCCGATTTGTAGAAAAGTCAAGATCAGAGCGACAGATGTGTATTCACTACACGTCAACAAACATAATGAATCATTCATGGGAATTAGAATACAGAGATAGATACACTGACAGCTACTGCATTCTGATTGGACAATGGGTATTCATGCTGACAGCCACTCCACATGCTTCCGTTTTTCAAATGAACTTACGTACTGTGCGGTTTCGCAAATTTATTTCGTTTGGAGGCTCTGGATCTCTTTCACACATCTCTTCTGAATCAATGGGTTCTTGCTCTCTTAAATGTACTCTATTTCTTTTCACAGTTCCGTGTTACGTATTCACCTCGTAAGATCTTTCACCCGTATGACCACGGACAGTTCCAAGATTTCATTTCTCAGCTCACATACCGAAGGGTTGTATCCAAACCGTATCTCCATCAGACAATTCGGGTAGCTCACGTGCACCCTCATCATATACCTGTTTTTCGCGCTCCATGCGCAGTTGTAATTGCTGATTGATGACGTCCCATGAAACGTCATGTCTGAACTCATCCAGATCTATTGGAGTTAGTCGAGAGGTGGATGGGATTGGGTTTTGAGACAAAGCTGCCCGTCATCAATTAATGATCCGGCCACCATGAACGTCTAATATCCCGGCACCGTTTCCCTCAATACCGGCAATCGTTACTTTTTCGTCGTAATTGGCTATGGGAGACGAACTCTGACGGTTACTAGTTTCACTGCGTTCTACATACAATATTGCATCCAACGGCACGTTGTCGTACCGTACCGATGCCAATGACATATTGCCGATGTCACATGTAGAAAAGTCAAGATCAGAGTGACAGATGTGTATTCACTACACGTCAACAAACATATGAATCATCATGGGAATTACAATACAGTGATAGTCATACTGACAGCTACTGGATTCTGATTGGACAATAAGTATTCATGGTGTGGCGTTTGCTATTGAACCGGTTGGTCGCGCCAGACTTATCAATCAGTGGCTAACGAGCACAAATTCTCTACAACTTTCCACAGTTTCATTGCATGCGGAACCGAATCGTACTGTCCCTACTTGATGAGTACACACAGCACGAAACCTGTCTTTGTGTGTGTGATGCAAATGTTTTAAATGCGGATTTTTATTATTATTATAAAATTGTTTGCGGAAAATAATCCAAAGGATTGAAACTAAAATTCAGTCTGCAGCTCGCAACAGGAGAACTCTCAATAAAATTCCACTAATATATGAACTGTTGAATTGATAACGCAATATCTTCTTTGTGGGAGTTTTAATGTAAGATTAATCCGCAATTTTATGATCCAAACTATTTATGAACTAATTTATAATAGATTATTTGAATATTATTTTTATAAAACTGTTTGTGAACAGAATCCAAAGAGTTTTTCAAGATTTTCGTACTTTTTATTCAGTCAATACATTGCGTTTTCTGGTTGCACATTGGGTTGAAGCTTTATTTTTTCCACGGTCAATTTGAAAGTTACGGAGGAGAAGCTGGTAGGAATAAATGCATCAATGATGTTTGTAGATGCGGCCACCAATCACGCAATTTTGAACTTAAATTTATTGAGCTCAAGTTGTCCATATCGAGCACATGAGAACTTTTGTTAATCTACTCCATATTAAATTTCACCAATTATTCACAAAATACATGCAAACGCAAATAGGATTCAAATATCTGCATCCCGCGCTTAGTAAACAATGAGATTCATTCGATGCTAGATTTAGAATCGACAAACAATTATGAGCGTTCCCCAATTCGTGTCACCATACAATGTGGATGACAATTTGAATGTAACTGCATCGAAGGTTACATTGACAGAAATGTTCAGAAATCCCACACGAAAAATCGAGAACACATTAACTTGATGCGAAAACGTGAATGAATAATTCAGCGTGACAAAAGCGTATCCACCATATCCTAATACCTTTCATTAGAACCCATACAGCTTTGGCGATTGTTGTACTTAATGAAGAAACAATAATTGCGACATACCAATCGAGGCTGAATCACATCTCCTGTTATTGCACATGCTTCGAGGACACATTAATCACGTTACTACCCGCTCCTCGCACGCAATTGTCGAGTGCGTTCCAATTGATCCGTAAGGTCATCCTTCCCAACTTTAATCCTGTTCACCCACGAATTCCACAACACAATTGAACCCTAATTGTTCACTGCGATTATTCCAAACATGACAATGAAAGAAACATACGGTTACCTTTAATAGGTTTGCTGCTGTTGTGTTGCTCTCGAAAGGATGGTGTTCTGCCACGTCATCTCCGGTGCCCTCTCTACTTGCGGATTGCGTTAGGATTCGAAACTGAGGTCAAACTTACCAACTTTATTGAACACAACCCTTGAATAATTAAACGTCATTGGTCACTCATTTATTGCGAACATGACGTATAACAAAAACATTTCTATTTCATATAGTGGAATCTTGTAATTACAAGCGAGCCGTAAATTTGATTGCCCCAGTCGTTAGCTCAAACCATCATGATGGAACCAGGATTGTTATTGGTTCTCGATTTTTGTCACCGGTCGTTTCTCCACTATACGCCTCTGCGTTTTGCAAATTGGATTTGATTAGCACTTTTCACTAGTGCCGTTTACTCTCTTTACAACGTGTCGAATTCTAGACTAAATGTTTTTATTATTTTGCATCAAATGTTATCGCGGTTCAACAGAATTCATCAAAGCCTTTGCATTCATATGATTCAAACTAATTTTGCGAGCTGGAAAAGAGTCGTCCGTTTGCTTCAGAACCCAAAGAAAGTTTTATGGCAGAAAAAGTAGTAAGCCTAATGATAACCATAGGATGACGACGTATATGGAGAAAAAATATAAAATCTTTTAAAAATCAATAAGGACAGTCACATACCGCATGATAAGTCATAAACCCATCAAGTTTAAAAGCGAAAACCGCAACAGATACCCAGCGTGTGAATTCTTCAAGTAAAATATGCCAAATGAAACAAATTCTTATCGGGAAAAAATTTAGACGAATTTCCAATTAATAAATCGAAATGTCTAAAGCCTTTGGAAGTTTTTTGTTCGAGTATGGCCATCCAGATTTAGCAAGTGTTTAAAAGGATGGTTTTGAGTATGCAAGAATATCAACAGGCCACTCCGTATCCGTCGTTGGGTAAAATCATGTAGACTTAGTTTTAATATTCGCTCGTTGAAAGGCAAATTTCTGTTACGGGAGACCAACTTTGTCGCACGATGATAAATCCTGTCAAGTAGTTCGATATCCTTCCTCAGCCATGGTGCACAGGCCTGGGTGGAATATTTCATAACAGGACGTACAGACGTTTCGATTAACCGGGGTAAGGTTTCGCGCGTGAAAATCTTGAATATCCTTTTTAGAAGACTCAAGATACGGCTGGGTTTATTGTACACCGTCCGGCAATGATGTCCAAGCTTAAGGATAAACGACACTCAGATACCGAGATATTTTTCTGCGGTGGTCCAGACGAGATCTTGTGTGTCGAGCCCATACCTGTGATGCACAGATTTTCTAAGCCACAGCATTCTGCATTTCACAGGGTTAAATAGTAACTTATTTGACTGAGACTAACGAAATAAGGTGCACAGATCCCGTAGTAATGCCATAGAGTCATTAACAGGCCTGACACGTTTCCATGTATAAATATAATTGGCTAAAAAGTATCAAGTGACATCCAATGTTTTTACTATATCGTTCATGTACAGCAAGAATAGAAGAGGTCCAAACACCAAACCTTGTGAAACTCCACTTGCGATGTTTATTCTTCTCAAGAAGGTGCTGCCAACGCGAAATTTTACGTGTCTATCATTAAAATAGTCCCTTATCCAATTCATCAACATTCTAGTTATTCCTTAAGTTTGAACCTTTTTATTAGAATGTCATGGTTGACACTATCGTGAGCTTTGGAAATATCGATGTAGCAGAATATCGGAGAGAGGTTATTTTAATAGGTGAACATACTTCTCGCCTTCTTTTATGGTTTTGAAATTGTTTTCCAACTGTAATTATATTAGGGTGATTATTATGATGTTAAAATTTGTGATAATTCATTCTGATGATTCAATACGATAAAGAAGCATATATTCGCACGTTATTTTCGATTCCAATAATGTACAATTGTTGTGTGATTCTAGCTTAACCCTAGAAGAGAATTCCCATTTTTCGCTACATTCTTATTGTCTAACTCACCCAACACCCATCGGTCTCGCTATGTACTCACCTATGTCATTTGCTTCTTCATCTACCAAAGCCATTCACTTTTTCGGGGCCAATCTGCCCCTTCATATTTGGTATTTGTTGCTATTCTGGAAATAAACTACATGCCATGGTCACAAACAACTCCGCCAAGGACGGTCCCAAGCCCGTCCTGAGAAAGGAGGAGGGTTGGGCTTAGGGCTAGCAACCCTATCCCGTAAAACCTACATTGCTACGGAAACGATGACAACAGATCCGTGGTTCGGTCATGTCTGCAGGATGGATCCCAGTTCGCATACGAAGGTAGCCATGCACTGGCATCCGCAAGGTAAACGAAAAAGGGGACGGCCCAAGGAAACTTGGCGCAGAACGTTGGAACGCGAACTACATGCACAAGGATTCACGGTGCAGACGGCAACGGAAGCAGCGACAGACCGGAACCACTGGCGTGAAGTTGTCTTCGCCTCATGTGCCACCCGGCACGGAGAGGACTGAATGAATGATGAATGGTCACAAACACACTGCATATTACACCTTGGAATTCTGCCCATTTTTTCTTTCTGGATTCATTCCGTTTTTCTGTCTGTTAGCTTAAGACTAACCCATCGATTGATTGAACTGAAAGACTGGAGACTAGTTCCCGAATCAAATATCGATTATTATTTTTCGTATCACCTGATGCAATTTTGAACGAATTACAAGATACCGGGAATTGTTAAACATTTGTCCCAAAACGTTAGGCACCATCATTTGCTAATAAACGGGATCTCATGTGGCAAGTATCAATCAAGCTGAACAACAAACACCGTTTAGCCAACAAATTGTAACTCGATGTTGTGACCTGTTCGTCACTTTTTTTTCGGTGAAATTATTGTAAATGCTGATAATTCGTGTGTAAGAATGAAGCCAATTTCCTCCTCTTCTCCTACCAAGCAACCAAGTCGCCACCAAGACAACCACCTGTACACTGACCTACAAAAAACACAACCCGGGGCACGTGTTCACTTCTACTTCGCTTGCTCGGTCGACGGCGCAATGTGTCACGTCATCGTTGACGCTCGATTAAAGAGGCCGAAAATCACCCAGGTTTACTCACACAACACACGTCCACGTTCAATGTGCTGAAACAAATTTTCAGGTAGCATGGCCTTACAAGAACGATTGTTCCAGGAAATGGTATTGCGTTTTCCTCTATGGATTTCGAAATGTTTTGCAGTGCCCACAATATCGAACATATATGCTCCAAGCTGCATTAACCACAATCAGAAGGTGAATCTGAGCGTTCTACCCATACGTTCAAATGGGTTCTCATAAAAGCGCTTGGGAAGAGGAGGTCTTTAGAAATAAGCGAACTCTTTCTTCTGGTCTATCGCACAACGCCATATAAAAGGTTACCAAACTAACATTCACCAGCAGAGATACTCATGTGTCGTAAGCTCCATACAACCTGGACAAGCACGCTGCCATCGGAATCCTTCATGGCCACAGGTTGAATATTCTTCCCAAACATTTCGGGTAAAAATGCTACCCACGTAATAAAGTTGAATCCTAAAAACGGACGAATCTCACATGAATACGAAGATTCAATCACTAACGGGCCATCGGACTTACAAAGATGGGAAGGTGTTGGATGAGTGGTGATAAACCATGGAAACAAACACCCATTTTTCTGCTATAATCAAATAATCTGACTCACCCGTGACAATTAACTTCCATCGGTCTCGCTATGCACTCACCTACGTGTCAGTTGTGTTTTTTTCTTCGAGCCATCATCCTAAGTACCTCACTTTTTCCGGGCTTATCGCTACATGCAAAGTTTAAATTGACTGTTGTCCTATAAATACACGCCATGCCTATGGCGATCTTGGAATTCTCCTGAATGCTTCATTCTAGCTTTGTTCTGTTTTCTTGACGACACATCGATTGATAGAACGCAACGACTGTTAGTGTCATATCATTGATTTGTCACCGGTATTGAACTGCCCTGGAACATACTGCAAAATTTTATCTTGTATCTGTCTAGCCATAAATAATTTGACAATATCTAAGCCAAATTTGATGTATGACCATACAGATGTGTGCCAATTTCTATACCTCTGATTCCATATAAATGTTCTTCGGAATGAACCATTCACAAAACATTTCCCGTCAGCTTGTGGAAAAGTGGATGAACTCTACATTCATGCAACATAATTGATTTTAGCAATCACATTGCGCTCAATTTCGCGCAAAGTTGTACAAAGTATTGTGTTGTTCAAATTCCCCGCACTTACAAAGCACTGACGGTTTCTGGGTGTTTGACGTCGTCACGTGGAGACAGTAAGATTAGGTTCAGTGAGACATGAAACAGTGGATATGTGGTAAATAATGTTATACTCGAATTAAACTGTTACATAATGTTTTTACAACAAACCACGGTGATAAAACACAGAATCACACAGTGATTCCTGGTCAAACACTCAAGGCGCTTATTTTTGACCCATGTAATATATTGCTCACTATGTGAATTTGTGTTTGAACACCTTGGTTCCTTGTACGAACCCTATGTAACAGTTGCATTCAAGTATAACCTTGTTTACCACTTTTCTTTTGTTCCAAGGAACACTGAACCTTATCCTACTGTCTCCAACTGGATGATTGCAAACCGGTGGTTTGTGTATGTGCGGGGATGTGAGCAACACATTACTTTAGACATCTATAAGCGCCTGTATCTTTTGAACGGGATTTATTAAGAGATGCTATGTACTTCAAAAATGTCATAATTGTTTGTTTGTAATTTTCTATGCCAACCGTAGATAAAAAAGATGATGTTTTCCTAGCACTGATTAATTCACGACGAAAAAATAATTTGAGTCGAAATTTCTCTGTTGAAATTAGTCGGATGTAAAACATTTGTAAGCGAAATTTAACCAAAAACCGTTAAAGTACATAAACCTGTCCGATTTATTATTGTTTACGAGAGTAGTGAACGTACCGAAATTGACTTCTTTGAACTCACCTTGAGATTTTGCTGAGTTAAAATTAGAAAAACAAAGTTCACTATCTACATGTGTCTAAGAGCAGTAATTCCTAATCTTTTTTCACCCCGCTGCACACTATTTTGCTGCGCATAGTAGTTTGGAACCACTGATGTAAGACAAAACAACGCGTACTAAGAAGTACGAGCAACACGTTAAAACTCAAGAAATGAAGCCATTTAATATTTAAATTTTAACCTGCTTCATCTTGAATAATAAATTAAATATCTTCGTTGAACACATGTTAGTCAAACTCCTTTTATTTATGTTCTCTTCGTGGCACATTAGCAGTCATTTCGCGGTACAGTGGTTGAGAACCACGTTTTTTCACATATTTTTGATATAACAAACCCTCTGCAGTCAGCAGTGGATGCGAACAACAATATTTCTATTTAAATGGATTTCTATACATTTTATGGAGAAGATTCAGACTCTTCGCGTCATCAGCATCACTGAGTATAATGAATGTCATAATATAGCCATCGACGGGGTAGTTTTAGGGCCTATAGCGACGTGTTTGTGGACGGAAATAGTAACTTTCGTTCATTGAAACAGAGTAACAACGATGATAAGGAGCATCGTCACTGTTTTGTTTCGACGTGTTACCCAAGCGCTTGTGCGCTTGCATTATTTTTAGCTGCTGGTTAGCAGGAAATTCTGTTATAAAGCTTAAACGTACGTAGATATATTATATCTTGTGGGAATCCCATCATAGTCATCTTTCTGAATATACCGCTTTCGTATTCAATTATACGAGCAAATTCGGATTTATCGTGATTTTCCCATATTGGATCTACGTGTGCAATGCTGTTAATACTTTTCAAGTCCTCAAATGGATTCAGCCTCTATAGCTCATTTTTAATCACAGCTGATTTTCTTACGCCTCTGATATTCGAGACGTCGTCATGAAATCCAGGATGCATGGACCAGACGTTTCAGGTTTCAAGTTTCAGAAACGTCTTTTGTTTTTTAGTAGTTCGTTCTGATGGTGCGGAAAAAAGTCTTCTTGTCGGTTGATTCCTCATCCCCATGCACCCAATGAGTATAGCAGACCGTGGCGAGAAGACACCAATTCGACTGGGTGGCTATCAAGCTTGAGCCGGGCAGTAGCCGTCCAATAAGACCTGAAGGTCTTAACCACCGTTGGAAGCAGCTTTAGGCACTGAGCTCTACGTCAGTCGAGCCATAGCATTTAACCGGTATCTGCTGCTTCCCGTGTTATTATATGTAGAAGCGAAATGGAGTGTCCTGTCCATCGGTGCCTTGCGATGTTCTCCAGGGCAGTTCAATACGGAGGACTAGATTTTGCATATGCACCAAGTGCTCACTCTCCACAGCATCACCGGAACCAAAGGATCAGCTAGGCTGAAACATTGGGACAACGATGCCGTCGCAGGAGTGCTGGGCGAAGTTGAATAAAACTTCGGACGGCCCAACGGGACTCCGGCTAAGGAATTTTCCTCGGGGTTGACTCCTGAAGCCTTTTTCATGATTGGATGTAGCCACAAAGCAGTGGAGGTTTGAAATAAGGGTTTTCTTACCCATAAGTGAACCGCCTTCGCGGACATACGAGCTTCACCTCCCCGAAGCATGCTGGTTTTAAAGCGACAGTCAGCCGCCTTTGCACTTTCCACTGTCAGTAAAAGCCGTTCCGCCGGGTCACACAGGACCACGCGTCCAGGCTAGGAGCTAGACTTGGATGTCAGGGGCTATATGAGACGCATGCCATTAGAGCATTTTTGGAATTGGAAGCTTATCCCCGAAACCGCGCTGGCTTTGACAACCTTGGAAATATTAAGTCTACTACCCCCCCACTAATTAGAACAATGTGAATGATAGTACAAGTGAAATAGAAACGAACTGACTGTAAATGTTATATTCGCATATAAGTTAAGTTAATTATTTGGCCTGTCTGGACTCCCTATTTTGTGCTCCCAACAAATTGTACACATTTATTTTTGATGCTTTTAAATATTTTACCAGAAACCGTCTTCATCTTTTTACACCCTTCCTTATTTTTGTTTTAATCTTTCCCGCCATTTGTTGGCTCGCATTTTACTTGATTTCACCTGCGCCATATTTTCTGCTTATGGACGCTCGTAGTTGTTATTGAAACTAATCCCGGATTTTCAGTGTTGAGGTAATATTTTGCAATTGTGTATATTTGTTCAGTACCGCGATTTATAGAAAATTGTTTATTTCGAATAAATTGGTTTTGCAACGTTTGGACAATTCTTGCTCGTAACTCTAATCGGGTTGAAAAAGATTATAGATTACAATTCCGAGCGATTTGGATATCGTCATTACAGTACTCAACAATTTCTGGGTAATCGTTGGACGATAAGAATATGGCAACAACAAGAAGTATGTCCAAAAATTTGAACGCAGCGGAAAACTTTAAGCAAATCAAAAATTCATCCGCAGCCGACATGGAAGAAAACATTCCCTTGACCCTTCCAATCCAACCTGCATCCCCTACTCACGTGAGTCAACTACACGGTTTTTCTAGTGAATTTGATTCTCATGTTTCCTCTGTTCGTTTCCCTACTATGCATCCCCCATGTTTATCAACTCTGGTTTCCAGGCAGGCCCAGGGAATTATAGAGGATGCCCTGAGGGACCATAATAAACGATGGGAAGGAAAGTTGAGTATAGCGGAAGAAGAGTTGAGAATTAGAAAGGACCGACTAGATTTAAACAAAGCAAAGGGTAGTTGCAAGCAGGATAACTACGTTGATCAAGGTGCGAAGCATTCCATGAATGGTACAGGCGACGATAGTAAACCACTGCAGCCGTTCGCTGAATCGCTATTTAGAAACTTGGCCGTGGGACTTAGTTTGCCAAAAATCAAAATCGAGCCCTTTAAAGGTACACCGGCGGACTTTGTCACCTTCATCAGTTCATTCTCCAGTCACATAGAGTCTCAGGTAACGGATCCCTATCAAAGGCTCTGTTACCTTATCTATTATTGTCGAGGCGCTCCTAAGGAGGCAATCCGACACAGTGTCTTGCTCCCTCGCGAAGCTTGTTTCTCTACCGCCGTTTCTCTACCGCCGTAGAATTCTTCGTTCACGATATGGCACGCCACACCAGATCTTAATAGCGGCAAAAAAGCTTGTATACGGGACACCGGTTATTCCGTCGGCGATCGTAATCGCAATTTGAATATTGCTGCACAGCAGATGCGAAAGTTTCAGCATAAGAATTCACAGATTAAACCATGGCGCGGATTGAATTGCTTAACTAATTGCTTTAAAATTGTTAGGCGCTACCAGCCATACAGATAAATTACAATGGACTTGAAAGTGGCGGAGTGTCTCATTGGGTCATGAACAAAGGGAAATTCATTTGAAGACTTAATGACTCTGTTAGAGAGATGATTTGAGGTAGGTAGTACAGAATATGGCGCCCTGGCCTTTGAAACTATGAAATCTTCCGATCCTCCACTATCTGTCCATAGAATTGCTGCTGTCCATAGGGCTCCTCTAACAAATAGCTGTATTCTTTGTGAGCTAAACCACCCTCTGGAGCAATGTTCAGCCTTCCGCAGTTATGACGTTGAGAAAAGGTGGCAAACGCTTAAGCAAAATAGAAGGTGCTTTCGGTGCCTCAAAGGCAATCATAGAATTGCAGACTGCCGATCTCAACAATTGTGCCGCCTTGACGGTTGTGGTAAGACACATCACTATCTGCTACATACGTCAACTAACAATAGCGAAAAAATAGGCG